>JAPTHA010000014.1:14329057-14343645 GCA_029814585.1 Gymnapogon annona
TTCTCAGCCATGCACTGGTACAGTCCGTCATCCTGAGGCCCCACGTTGAAGACTCGAAGCATGCGGGAGGTCAAGCGGTGGCGAGGAGATGGGGAGAGGGGCTGGGCATTGTGGAGCCACATCACTGAGGGGGTGGGTTTACCCCTCGCCTGGCAGGTGAAACGCACCGTCTCTCCATACACGACCTCCTGTTGCTGAAGCTCCACCGTCACCTGAGGAGGCTCTGCAAGAGTGAAGAGTAAGACATAGGTCAAGGATGACAACATTATGGAGCAAATGCATACGAAAAAAAACAAAACTTGATTTTGTTTTGCATGAGTTTGAGGATTTGGCAGAGGCATGTGCCCCCAAGAGCCATATTGTTTTTTTTAATGTCCTTATGGCCGGTATTTGAACAAACAGTTATGTACAGGCATCGAATGCACTGTTATTTAGCATTTTCAGAAAAACACTAATTTGCAACATGTGTCCACAGCAGGGTTAAGTTTAAAAGACAGAAAACGCACAATTATATTTTATTATTATGTTTTGGATTATTTCATCTGCAAAATGTAAATGAAAAGGAATATTTTTCAAATATTTGTTATGTCTGACTACCAGTTCAAAACACCCAAAAATTCAACTTACAATCACACAAACCAATGAAATGTGCTTCAAGTGCACACATGTCACGAGTTGGAAATGGTCAACGGGCGCTGTTTTGTTTAATAAACCATTTGAACAATTATCTTTTTAAAACTGTTAACTGACAATAACTTTCCATTTCAACAATGTCGTGGCCATGAGCATTTGAGTGTGTGCAGGGGGTGTGTGACGGCGGGGGGGGTGCAGAGCCAGGCAGGCCAGGCCCGGCCAGCTAGTTGATGGTTGGCTGCTTGTGAATCAGGGAAAGACAGAGCTCATTACAGCTACAGCAGCTCTCTAGCTTTAATTAGAGCCAGCTGCAGAAAGACGAGCCCACAACACACACACATGCATGCGCACGCACGCACACACAGAAAAATCACTGTAAAAACAGTCATCCATAACCTAGACACATTCAATCAAGTCACGCTACAAAAAAAAGAGCCCTGTCTCCATAAACTCTGTCTTACACAACGCTACGCAGTCTTACATGCGTCTCACACACGAGTGCATGCACACATACAAGCCCCTGTCTTCTCTGTCCGCCAAACAGGAGTCAGCCTAATTATTATATCCTTGACACAGACAAAACTCCACTCATAAAAAAAAAAAAAAAAAATTCAAATGAACTTAAATCCATTCGCTATGAAACGTCTTGAGGGGAATGTTCATTTAAGCAATCAGTTTAGATCTTAAAGTTTGTTAAAAAATACAACATAAACAAGAAAAGATTGAATACACGAGCAGAAATACCACATGCATAAACCCGACTGCTGTTCATTTCACTTACCGAACACTTGTACGTCATAAAGCACTGTAGCGGATCCGGCTGAGCTGATGCCATTGTCGGCTCGGCAGATGTAGGTGCCAGAGTCACCCTCGCCCACTGCATCGATCAGCAGGTTGCTGAGTAGGAAACGTGTGTTGTTATGAAAACGTAGATCCTGCCCATCTTTTGCCCATGTGACCTGTGGAGTAGGGATGCCACTGGCGACACACTCCAGCACCAGCCGCTGGCCTTTCGTCACCATAATGGAACGAGACGCCGGCGGGTATATAATCCGAGCAGCTTCTGATGTGGAACCTGGAAAAGAGATGAAGACAGTCATTCAGTGGAAACTGCCAAAACGTTTTCTGGATCGTCATGGAATATGCATTTATTTTAAGTGCTTGCGTGCCCGTATGGATTACATTTTGTCTACAATGAGGTTGACTTTTAATTGCAATGTAAAACGTGACTTTGAAGACGCAAATGTGTAAAAACTGAACATCAACACCTGTGAATAAACGAATCCTGGCAGGATCAAACAATACAAGTCACTTAATTGGCAGATGTGAAGCACGTGTGTAGCACATGTGGAGACATTTCCAGCGAGAGCGTTCTTCAAGCTGATACTTATTGGCTGATATCTTGACTCAACTTCATTATTACATGTTAAAGTGTGCTTTGCTCCGCATGGCTAATGCAAATAAAACCCAGGCGTCACAAATATGGAGATGATGACTCACGTCGGATGCGAAGGCGGTCAGCAGAAGTGGAAGTTTTGACCTCCTGAGTGATGGGGTTGTAGGCAGCACACTTGTATGGCCCCTCATCGTCCTGCGTGGCGTTGGCTATCTGCAAGTTCCCTGACGGCATGATGAGGTAGTTCCCTGCGGGATAAACCAGATGTTGAGACATAATTTGCAGATAAAAGGAACCACGTAGAAAACACAAAGTTTCCACAGTGAAACACCACATCTGCATTTCCGGCAGTGACCACACGGTGCCGACGCAGAGTCTGACAGGGAACGCTGACTGAATGCCCATCAATGTGGTGTTCATTTCCTCAGAGATAAGCTTCAGATATCAGTACCTACAGCTCGCAGGCATCATCAGCATACCAGCCACAAACCACTGGAGCTTTTCTTCTCTTCCAGGCAACTTAGAAGTAAATACTTTGAAAAATAAACAACTGCATTCCCATGTTTCAACATTCTGGAGATAATACCCTTATCACCGGTTTTATGATAGGCCTGATAGCAGGATTACAGCATTCCGGTAAATTATCAAGACAGTATGGGAATAAAGAGGAAAGTAGGGGGAGACAGTGAATTACGGGAGATCCTGATGGACAAATAACTATGGGACCGACTCCGCTGTGTTACCTTTGGACGTCTCCAGCCATTCCTGTTTGACGCTGTAGCGGACCTGAGCCTTAGGCTGACTTTCCGGGAGGTGACATTCAATAACAGCCGTGTTGCCTTCATCGACCTCAATCTCCTGCTGGTCATCGGGCTCGAAGTCCCGCAGCTCTGAAAAACACAGGATCGGGGAAAAGTCAGCGCTGTCACATCGCCGTAACACAGTTCCCCATTCTTTCATCATCTTAATACACTGTGTAAATCATACCTAACTGCACATGTACACAGTCACTCCTCAGCTTTCGACATAGAAACCACAATGGAGCTCATATTGTGAGTAATAATAAACTCTATAATAACTATACTGCTTCCATATTGGGTGTTTTTCACATGAGCCTGTCCCTGTTGTACAACAACCGCATTCCCACAACTTCTCTGATGCATTCTCCCTTTAAAAGACAAACTTTTCTACCTCCATTTTGTAATTTCTTTCCCACTGCTTGTCTTAACACCATCTGAGTAACACGTAGGAATTTCACACAGCACTTTCGGCTTGAAACGTTTACTCCATTTGAAGCTAATTTTGTAATTTTAGTCATTTCACAAAGCCTAAAAGTGGTGTATGTAACATTGGAGTAGGCGTCATTAATCCAGTCAGACATTATACTGAGACTGGAGCCGGTTCAGATTCTGTGGGAAATGTGGAGTGGGATTACTGGGGCCATGTGCTGCAACTGTGTCCCGCAGACTCACAGTCTGCACAGCACAGACACTCATCTGACCCCTGACCTCCTAAACCCCTGCCTGAGCAGCCCCAAGGCCTGGCCCGTGGGGTCAAAGGTGAGAGGTGTCTGCCCTATAGAGTTTCAGAGAAAGATATCCAGTTTGGTTTAAGGGGAAATGGAAAAATTGTACTCTTTAAGAAGCCGAAACAAAACAAAAACCTACAAAAAGCTTGGCTGGGGGCAAAGGCGCTGCCATTTTATAGATTCAAAGCAGAAGGGAAAATGAAATGGAGCAACTGAGGGAAAAAGAGAGAGAGGGGAAAGCAAAGGAACAAAATTTGTCACGAAGGAGTCCAGCAGTGAAATGAAAGGTAAATAAAACTTCTGCAAGAAGGTAATTAAATGTCTACCAGCCTTTGTTGATTTATTCCTAACAAATACCACTTCTCTCCGTTCTTTCCAGAGGTGCTATAACCGGTGTGTTTTTCTTGGACAGGAGAATGTCTTTGGCCAACAGGCTGCTGGTATATACAGTCAGCTGGTGAGCCTCTGTATACAGCTCTAATTCAATAAGCAAAGTGGAGATAAAGCCATTGTATCTGCTGATGGGGATGTCACGCTGATTTAGAATAAGAGCTGAGCAAACACCACACTTTGTGCAACATCATATACTTTGGATCAGTCTGTCTGTACGCCTGGGGATGAGGCTTTAACGGGTGAAATAAGGATACACACACACACGTCAATTCCCAACCGTTTCAGCTCTTATTCGGAAAGATGAGAATCCCAGCCAGGACATGTTGAGCTAAGTGGTATGTGTTGTGTGTTAGTGAGGAAAGAGCGACCGTGTGGCGCTCCATTTGCTAAATCAATCAGGTGTTGTTTTTACAGCCACCCCTCCACCACCACCACCACTACAACCACTTCCACCCACCCGCTCCCCTCACATCTTCCACCTTCCTCCTTCTGTTACATTCCACCAGTTACACCTTTTAACCCCATTCTCCACCCTAACCACCACACATTCTTCACTGGGACAGCCCCACATGGGTGCCTCTCAGGTGTGCGTGCGCGTACATGACCGTGCACAACTAAGCTTGGCATGTATATTGTGTGTATCTTGCAGCCCCGTGTGAGAAGCAGGAAGGAGGATTGATGGTATTCATAAATTGAAGCAGACCTCCCGCACCATGGCTCCTTGGCAAAGCAGACTTAAATATTTCTAGAGAGACAGTGCATTCATCATCTTTATGTGTAGCAGTAGGAGGCCTGAGTGTGTGTGTGTTTGTGCATGTGCATCTGAATTATAACAAGTTTATGCAACGTGTTGTGCATTCACATAGTGCAGATAAATGTCTCTGTTTTCCATAGCACAAGGGAGGGGGGGGTGATGTCTGTGCAAGAATTCAAGCAAGGAGCTTTTAAGTTTTGCCAAAGAAGAATAGATTCTTGCGAGTCTGGGGCCCGACATATGCTGATCACAGAAAACATGCGTACAACTAAGACAGCTCGTATGGAAAAGCAAGCACGCACACACTCCCTGCGGAGTAATTCCTTAGGCAGTCTGAGGGTGGCCGAGAAGAGGCCGTTATTAAATTAGAGAATTTTTTTTTTTAAAGAGCGCGAGGCGGGGCAAGCAAGCAGTCTGGCTCCACATGTGGTTATCTCAACAAGTTTCATCCACTATTGGAGCTATCAATAACTTTTGATGCCTTTGTACATGTTCCACTCGCTCTCATAATCACAGCTTGACATAATATCACCCTGCAGAAATGAGAGGAAAAAATGAAAACATGACAGAGAGAGAGAGAGAGAGAGAGAGAAAGAAGATAACAAAAGCGGGGAGAAAGTCAAAGATAATGAAAGGAGGGAAGGGAGAGAAAGTGACAGGGTGAGGAGTGAAAAATGTGCAAAGGAAGAAACAGCATGTGCGTGCGTGTGTGCGTGTGTGTCTGTGAGGTTATGTAGGGCTTCAACAAGACGGAGAATGTGACATCTCATCTTGTGGAAGGATCTTGTCTCAACTGGCCTGAAACACCTCCTGTTTCACGAGCTATGGGAGCCTCATACATCACCTCTGATAAAACAATAGGTACAGTTAACAGCAGCTCATGTCCGATTTAACGCTGCGTTCTGGTCAGGAATCAGTTCGATTCCTCATACACGTCCCTGACAACCCCCCCCCACACACACACAAACACAGACACACAGTTTGCAGCAAAAAACAGCCCTCGACTCAATTACAGGGCCATAATTTCTGATGAGCCCTGCTGTCGGGCCCTGCGGAGAGGAATGCAGTGTTATGGGGAGCAGAGGGGCCGATGGAAGCAGGGGGCCCCCAGACCAAGTCTTCGTCCCCTCTCGGTCCTCTGACCGGCTGCAGCCCCTGGGTCTGCCTCCATTCCTCTGGCTCAGGTTACACAGCTCCAGGCCCCCTCTCAGTCCCATGATGCATATCAAATGTAACGCCACACACTCAGACTTGCACTGCACTAAAAATGTCAGAATCAACAATAATTAACTCTAACTTCATTAGATCAACATGACACGGTATAAATGGAGCGGTTTCTGTCAAAGGACACTGTACATGTGCACATATGTACTCTCATTATCATTATCACAGTGGTGGGAAGAGCGTTAATCTAGAATTTAATAGCTCACAGATGACTAGCTAGAGGTAATATAACTATTTGGATCCCTGAATCATACTTATGTGACTTATTGTTGATTACAATTTATGGCTTTTCCAACAATTGAACAATAGAGCCGAGCTAAGGCGAGGACTGGTTTGATTTTAAGTCGCGACCACGAAAATAAGCATGGAGATCAGAAACAATAGACTGACCACAGAAGAGCAAAATCAAATTCTGCTTTTTCCAAAATGAAAACACTTCACATAACTCCTCTGTAATGACCAACATTTGTTTAGTAAATGTAGTTTAATTATACGTACAAGGGGTTACAGTGTCATTTATTTTGTAATTTAACACCGTAATGAAACATTACTTGTAAGCAGCTGCTCTCCAGCAGTGATCACTAATTCGTGAATTGCAGTTTCTCACCAAAACTCTGAACCTGTGCAAAGATCAGAGTTAAACAAGCCACAACTATGGTGTTAGAATCGCCATACACAAGCAGTGGAAAAGTACAAGGTTTACATTGTTGTATTTGGATTTTTTTTTATTTTTTAAAGCAAACAAACACCACCCCCTCGCTGTTTTTGTTCTACTCGAGCAAAATTAAATCAATGGCGTCCTGACAAACCAACAAGGGGCCCATGTGTTTTTGTTTATTTGTCGTAGCTTTGTGTGGGTGTCTACTCACTGGCTGCAGTGACGTTCGCAGGAACACTGGCCAGAGCGCCAACAGCGGTGCTGGCCACACACTGGTATCGTCCCAGAGTCAGGTTGGAGAGAGCAGGGATGAACAAGCTGTTGGGTCCCAGCACCACCCCCAGGTGTCCGTCCACCACCTCCTGACCGTTGAGGCGCCAGCTGATGTTGGCAGAGGTAGGCCGGGCGCTGCAGCGCAGGTTCACACTGCCCCCCAACTTCTGCACCACAGACACAGGCTCCTCAGTGAACACGGGCACCTCGTCTGATGGGAACAGATCACACACACAGCAGTCAGTGTACGCACAAAATACTGGAAAATATATTTCACTTCATACAAATATCAGTGCGTACAGGTATTTTCCAGTGATTATATGACAAACTATGTGGCCAGGCTTTGGGGGGGTATCTTTCTCCTGAGGATGTCTGTTTGCATACTTCTTTTTTGTTTACATCAGGCATGGTGGCTGGTACAGCTTGTGCAAACGACCCACTTCTTCAGTTCATTTTAAACAAACTGCTGTTGCTGCTGCCAGACACGTCAAAACCCCTCCCTCCCTGTGATCCTGAACACTTCAGCCCCTGGCACAACACGTTCGGCACCAGGTGTGAAAAACAAACTTTACACGTTAAACCCAACTGAGTCAGAACTAAAGGTACTTCAGTTTTAAGATAAATATTTACTCGCCCCTCTGATTAAATGTAATTCTGCAGCATTACTTTAAACTGTGGTATAAAATGTGTCCCAGTACAAATTTTAAACTTCATCTCAAGTAGGATTATCCTCCCAAATTACTTTCTTATGACCAACTGACCCCAGTTCAGTTATGATGCTCCTGGAATGTTCTCCCCATTTATCGCAATGGAAGATGTACAACAGTACCACGAACTCAAACTATGTCCTGCTTTGCTGATGAATAAAGTTAAAATAAATGTTCTGCTTCCTTTTTGTAACTTACCAGATTTCATCAGTATACACGTTAACATGTTTGCTAAGTTTGGGCAAGCAGCTTCACTGTATATAATTCTTATTTACATCAATAAACTTGGATATAGTTGACAATGATTTGTCTTTATGTGTGCTTCAGGTATTTATTGCTGGATTTATCACTTCAGAAACATTTGGCCAAAGTCTGATTGGAACTAGGTTGCATTCAAAAATATTCATTTCTAAACTGAACATACTGTATATTCCGATTGTTGATTAGTAATTTGGTCCACAAAATGTCAAGTTTTACTACAACAAATATGTATCAACTATTCTGACGTTTGGTGAGTTTTACTTTTGAAGGCCTTATTCCAGACTCTTTGACATCAATCTTGTTTCACTTCAACATTATTTTTGTTACCGTTTTAGAATCAACTGAATGAGATAATGATCAATAATGAAAATAATCCTTAGTTGGAGCCTTACCACAGCTCATAACCTGTATTTAGTATTTTTTTAAATAATGAGAGGCAAAAAAATGGTGTGAGACGAACAAATCCTAGACGCTCACCAGAAACGGAGGCGGCGCTCTGCAGGCAGCAGAGCAGAACTGCACCCAGAGCGCACAACACTGGAGCTCGTCTCTTTTTCATCCACGGAGTCCAGTCACGCTTTCCAGACATCTTCCATACACTACCCTCTGAAAAAAAAAACAAGGCAAACAAATAGGTTAGACGAGTCATTTACAGATTTGTTGCACTTAAAACAAACAGCATAAGCCAAGTAATTCAAATCGAAACAAACACTAACACAGTGACAAAACTCACTACAAACCAGCTACATTAAACCCAACAGCAGATCTTGCATTCATACACACAAGCTGCTCTCTCTGCCTCTACGCAACTCGCAAACACACACACACACACACACACACAAACAAACAGGCACCCATTAATGAAACACAAGCCATGCGAGGCGGTGCACTCTGCAGTACCCTCAGGAGCCAAACTCCAGACACAAATAAAGCCTTTCTTTTCTGTCAGCCCCCATCTCACCGCTGACCCCATCTCCTCCGCCTATACCCGCACTCATCCAGTCTGTGTTCATCAAAGGGGCACCCTCATTCTCTGGGCCGTAACCCGACCCCTCCACCTTCCCGCTCAGGTGTAACCGATACAGGTAGAGGGTCCACAAGGAGGAAGGAGGGAGGAAGGGGAGGGAGAGGAGAGGAGGGAGGGGGGGAAACACACAGCCTGCATTCAGCAGTCAGGACAAAGAACAACTAATGAGAGGCAGGACTGGGAGAGGAGGGGGGGGGGCATATATATATCACAGCAGTGCGGGGTGTGTGATGGAGGCTTCTCTTATACTTGAATGCAGTATGTATTGGGAGGAAAATGGAGAAGATGATTGTAATGGTCAGTCTATGAACAGTTAATGCAGAGAGGGGAGCTTTTCTCTCGCCCTTGTCACTTGCTGCCAAGTTTCCCAAATTCTTTTCTGTCAGGTTAAACTAACAACTTCCCGTCAGGATGAGGAGGGTGGTCCCGCAAAACTGAATCTCTTTTTCTCCCTCACTGATATGTGTATATATACATACATGTTGCAGAACATGCGCATACTCAAGGGTAAAGACAGCCCTACAGTGACACATTAAAAAAAGAATGGAGGCATGACACTTTCTCATACATACTTATCCCGGTCTTATTATGGCAAGGAGATGATTAATGAAGCTCAAAGACTACACACTCACACACACACATATATATATATGTATAAAACTAACACATACTAAAAAAGGACGAAGCAGGACAGTAAGAGAATGGAAACTCTTACAGTGTACCTACATCATCTAATGGCCCCAGTGAAAATGTTTGGCTGCCTGGCACGTCCACTGAAAATGAGCAAACCAGCAGGCTGATGGAAAAACAGCTGCTCACTTTGCCAACTGCCACACAAGGCTACACATTACGCCGCACGATTTTAATTGCATTTAATAAACCTGCGTAAACAGCTACACACTGTTAAGTCTCACAACATGAGCAGCAACTGAGAAGAACAACTTTGGACATACGTGAGCGTGACTGTGGGGTTGAACAATTAATAAACAACTCTTTCCAAAATGTATTCATCACTTTAATACAAGTGTAAGAAAATATTAATCCAGAAAGTTATGAAAGGCTCATGGGTGAGTTGAGTTTTGTGATGCTATGTATAAAAATTGTCAAATTTCAGTTTTTCATACAAGTTTATTTGCTAAAATGGCCTAGACACTAATACCAAGATATTAAAGGAACTTCAGCAAATGCACATTCAGCTCTGACAGCAAAAAAGGGAAAACTTTTCACCTCAGATATCGTGTATTTGACAGTATACTCATCTTTCCTTACAGCGTACATTAAACAGGTTTGGAAATATGATGTATTGCAATATATATTTCATGGTGTACGTCATATAACTACCTTCTAGCAATTGCAAACCCCCACTTTTTAAACTACAAATTTGCATGTGACAGCTTCCCAAATAAGAAAAATAGCTGATTTTCCCTCTTGAGGATCCCCTTTGCTCTCATATATTTATGTTTTTGATAGCTGTCTAGAAAAAAAAAAGCTATTTTCAGGTGTTATAATTGTGAACATACCCCGTAGTTGCAGCCATACATACAGGTTCAGTCTCATTTACGCCCTCGTCCACTCTGAGTGGTCCATCAGTAGTGGGCTGACTTGGTAAACAAACATGCTAAGCTACTGTGGGATCAGGAGTGAGCAAAGCTGAAGGCCTGTGGCTTCTGTGGCGAGTCACTGTATGGACACAACCCGGGACAGCAGCCCATAAAAGACACATGCATCTGTATTGAGCACCTGTCCCAACCGTGAAAGTCACTAACCATATAAACCACACCGGTCGCCGTGCCAACTGGACACAGCGGGATACATTACCTCAGCCTCTAACCTGTCCAGTTAATGCTAAGTCTTTTACTCACAATAAAAACTTGTAGTGGTGTTTTTTTTTCCAGTAGTAACAGAAAAAAAACAAAAAAAAAACGCCATCATACATCATCCCTGCCTAAAAACAGTCTTACTCCTCTGAGCCTGTCTGCCTGTCTGATTCATTAGTCAGCTGGGTCCTGTGTTTGTTTAGCGGATACTCTGCTTCAAGATGAAAACGCGGGCCTGACATCTATGTCCAACTTTTTCCATCCATTCTCCTCAGTGAAGTCACAGACACAGAGGGAGAGAGGAGCCTCCTACGCATCAGCGCGACTGATAAAAACCAGAGCATACAACATGGACAGCTCCCCTAAATTAGAAACCAAGAATGTGTGCGAGTGTGTGTGACAGCCTCAGTAGTGAGAAACAGAGCTGCATGGCAAACACCCTATGGGAGCAGCTTTGGGGATTTTCAAACAAAAACGTGTCAACTGCTCAAAAGTGCGAGTGAAAAAAGTTCTATGAGAGTAGAGCTATTGCTGCTGCAATCACACCGAGGAGCTGAAGGACCGCTGGGAGACAAGAAGGGAGAGCAGTTAGACATGTGAGCAGGACAAGAAATCTTCCACTTTCTGGTTGGATTTTATTTAGTCGAAGTAGTCTTGCGGGCAGAATTTCGGCATATAGATACTGATCTTTTCACTTCAATACTGATCATTAGCTCTGACTTTTTTGATAGCAATGTTCAATTTCAATAAATGTGTAATTACATGACATCTTTGTCTTTACTTCCAGCAAACCTGTATTTTAGATGCACCAAAGAAGTTTAGTACAGCTAAAAATATGGCTGTCAATATAATACCATGATTAAAGTTGTGTTAAAAACTGTCTGTTTTGCATGTTCTGTGCAACAAATCAAGTTGGCCCCTTAATTACGTTTATTGACATTTATTATTAAACGTTACCAGGCTTTTTTCAGTTCTCAATAGTAGAAATGAAATCACTGAACTCCAGTACCAAGCCCTACTTCCAAACACAATAACTTCTGAACTCTGTACCAAAAGTCAGACTTGACGAGACTGATATCAAAATATTTTTAAAGATATCCAGCCTTAGCTACATGCCCCGTCTCCTGTCGTATCCTCCCGAATCTCAGGAAATCAAAGTTGGGTTTTTTTTGCACAAAATAAACATCTTGATCGGAAACAGCATGATGCAACAGTTTTACCCACATACATTCTAATTATATATAGTAATCATTTAGAATGCTTGCTCTTTCCCAAGCAAGTAAGAAAAAAATAACTTTACAACATTTAAACATCACCAATACAAAAGAAAGCAGATGTGATGGTCAGCATACACAGAAGATATATAAATATATGATGTCATCTTTGCACTGCAACCACTAATGGTGTTGAAAACTTTTGCACTTTTGTATTTATGCCGTGTTTCTTCATTTGGCAAACAACGACATTTCGTTGCCAGACCCACTGTGTGTGTCTGTGCAATGATAATAAAGGAAGTCTAAGTCTAAGAGCCAGAGACTGGACCAGACTATGGACAGCAGCTCTGCAGGTGTGTGCATCGCCGTCTCTGATCACTGTCTTTCACCAGGAGGACATGGAGAAAGCACCATTAGGACAGTGTCCGAGGCTGCGTTAGCACTGTGCAGGCATGCATCATGACTGTAGGTATGCGAGTGCCTTGTATGTCATTGTGGGAGAGTCACTTGACAGAAGTTCATTGTGAGCGTGCTAAGTAAAGACACCGGGGCCCCTGTTCTCCAGGGCCACTGCCGGTCCCATTGTCCCCCTGCCTCCGTGGATAAATTCATTTTGACAACCTTGCTAATTGGATAAAACCCGACTGGAGCCTCCTCCCTGAGCGCTCACATTCCATCTGCTTTCTGGCATGGAGAGGACACACAGGAGGGGAGGAGGTGGTGGTGGTGTGGTAGTGGGGTAGTAACTCCTTCTGAGGAGCTGAGCTGCTGAATATTTATCACCTCCCAAAACTCCCCTATTGCCCTCCCTCCTCCCCAGTTTTACGTCTTTTTACACCCCTCTTCTCCCCCCTCCCCTCGAGGTTCTCCAAACACCATAAAGCCCCCCCTTTAGATAAACACATGCGGTGTCAAGTGTGAGGAGTGCTGGGGGTTCAACTGCCCCACTCGGGCCCATAGCCCACAATGCCATGCTGCATAGCTGCCATGCGGGAGGCCGGTTGCCCCTGGCGACGCTAACAGGCAGAACGCACCTTAATAGAGTGGAGAGTCATTGTAAAGCAGTGAGCCGGTGCACGGACAAAGACCCTGCAGACCCCTGGAGAAAGGGGAGACGCTACTCTGAAGGGCCCGGGGAAGAGCTGATGGGCCCTGCTCAATGACCAAAGAGAAGGAGGGGGGCTCATTGACCAAGAGGTTTGAGAGTAGTATGTGGAGAGTTTGAGAAGGCGGGCAGGGGGGGAATTCAACGCCTCTACGGATTGATGTGAGATGGGTGAAGGGGGTTTAGGAAGGCATTGGGGGGGGGGCTCAAATTAATAGAGAGGATGTCAACTGGCAGGCGAGCAGGAGGAGAGAGCAGGGCCTCGTCAATGAGAGGGTGTGTTTGAGAGAGCGTGTGTGAGAGCGTCACTGAATGTCCCAACATATTTTCCCCTCACTCTGTCAATCTGTTTTCTGGCCTCTCGGTCTGGCCCGGGTTTGTGCTGAGTGGAGGAGGATGAGGAGGGTCCGGAGGTTTATTAACAAACCAACAACCCACTTAGTTTACAAGCAGACCATCACACAGGAAAAGAGCAGCGACAGAGGCCGAGGGCAACACTAGAGAATGTTTAGTCATCTGTATGACTTCATCATTACGTTTTAACAGATCATTCCTTAGTTTAGATAACTAATTCCATTTGCATTCACTGTCATCTAAAAACTAACCTAACATCATTAGTGGTCTGGTCTGTGAATATTACATTATTGTGTATTATATACCGCGCTACTATAATGAGTGTAAAGTCAGAAGGGTGAATAAATGTCAGTGACATGATTTTCAGGGAGGACTTGCATATAAAAAGCCATTTTGAAAAAAATATTTGACTTGCTTCATAGGTCACCCTAAGAGAAATACGCCAGAATATATTTTTCATGTGTTGGTGTGGAATGGACGCTCTCCATCCTTCTCCATTAACCTTAAGACACACACACAGACACAAAAAAGCCTTGGCAGGGAACCCAACCACCACCTCTTCCCATCACACTCCTCTCTGTCATGAGACCCACTACTTTGGATGAGTCCGGGGCATTTCAGAGCCCCATCTTGGCATGAAAGCTCAGCTCCACAGGTGGAAAGAGGGGCCGTTCCAAATCCACTTCGAGGCATCATTCGTTCTCATGACATAAAATTACACATGAAAAGCATCCAAGTATCCCTAACAAGGTTGAGAATTTTCCCCCATTCTCCTTCATAATGCTTTCACTCACATACACACACATATGTATGCACACGTTTCACAAAGTATTAATGAGGTACACGCCAGTGCAGCCCCTCCCCTCCTTTACCCCCTGAACCGACACTAACGAGCTACAGAGCGTCTCGAGGATTAAGCAGAAGGATCTGGACAGGCCTGCAATGGAACAGGGGGTGATTTAATCAATTAGGCACCAGCGTATTTGCATAATTTAGATAACGAAGCTGAATTAACTGAGGAGAGCTAATTACTGTGCCATGAGGAACACACCCACCCACATTCCTTTGCCTGCCGTGAGATGCCAATGTGCCCACCAGGGCCATGGGAACGGATCGTCACGTCTCCTCGGGAGCCATAAAGACAGGCTGTACCGTAATGTAGGTAGCATTAACCAATCACACTGGAGGACAGAAGGATGGAAGGGTTGATAAAAGAATGGGAGGGGATTAATGAATGAAGGAAG
>JAPTHA010000014.1:14387303-14468270 GCA_029814585.1 Gymnapogon annona
TATCTATCTATCTATCTATCTATCTATCTATCTATCTATCTATCTATCTGTCTGTCTGTCTGTCTGTCTATCTATCTGTCTGTCTTTCTGTCTGTCTGTCTGTTTGTCTCTCTATTATATTGGATTTTATTATATTATATTATAGTATAGTATATTATATATATATACATATATAAAATTAAATAATTGTTTTAATATGTTCTGAAGTTAAATACAAATAATTACATTATAGTTATATATAACATAATATTTTCTAAGAATGACCACAAGAGGGAGCCCGAGTAGCGCTTTCTGAGTTCCGTCCGTGGGCAGAACAGACAGTGTACTTCCCCAATGCGGCCACAAGATGGAGACACAGAAACGCTTTCTATTTTCAGTCGTCTTTGTGAGTTATATTGTGGTTTACAGCTCTTTTTGTTTTTGTTGTGGTTTTGGTTTTTGTCATTGTTCATGGACGTTTTGTTATGTTTTTTTTTGGGGGGGGGGGTTGTTACTGTCCATGCTCCACCGTTTCTTGTGATTATGGAATATCCTCTGGAAGTGTTTTGTATGTTGAATAGAAAAAAGGCCATAATGACCAAACAAAGAAAAACGAAAAAAGGGAGCTGTGAACCAAAATTGACGTAAAAAATAAATATAAGTGATAAATAACTGTTTTCGTACATTTTAAAGGTTAATTTGAAACTAACATACAGATTGCGCGTGTATTTCCTATAACGGCCGCCAGAGGGAGCCCGAGTAGCACTTTCTAAGTGAAGTCCCTTTGGCCAGAGCAGTGTGTGTAGTTCCTCAGAACGGCCACCAGATGGAGACAAAAGAACGCTTTCCCCTGTCGGACGTGTGAAATTAAGGCCAAAGTAAACGGAAACACTTACAAGCTATTCCTTTATTTGTCCCGCAAGGGGGAATTCCAACTTTACACATCTGTGCCATTAAAACATCTGACACACGAGCTGTGTTTGTGTCCGTGCCCGTACACACCGGTCACGGATTTCACTGAGTCTGAGCGTCACTCGGTGGTCTCTTCTTCGCGGACTGACCTGACCACAGATGTGACCACCGGCCTTCGCCCCAGTCGGGACCTCTGCCCTCTTTCTCAGCTCTGTAGGCCACAAACATCTCCTTAAAGGACATGAAGTCAGTGAAGGTCAGCAGCAGGTCAAAGATGTCCCCCGGCACCTCCTCTTTGCGCTGTTTGACCAGATCGTTAAAGGCGCTCATGTTGAACCCCGGGATCCTCTCCGTCAGCTGCTGCTCCAGGTGTTTCTCCAGCAGGTCCACGTACTCGTTGAAGATGGACGTGTAGATGAGTTTGTTTTCGTCGGAGCCGTCGAACTCCTGGTAGTGTTTCTCCATGAAGTTCTGCTGCAGCTGCTGGAACTGGTCCTCGGTGGAGATGTCCTCGATGCAGCCGAGGACCGCGTTAAAAGCAGACTCGTCGCCCGCCGAGGAGATGGACACAGCGCAGGTTTCCTCATCCGAGTCGACCATCTCGGCGTTGTTTCCACAGTCCCACACACCCGCAAATGTTTTCTTTTCGTTTCTGGATGTCAATACACTTTAAATTCGTCTTTTAACGGCAATTGGCGAATGTAATGTCGTTGCCAAGGAAACGGAACATTCCAATAATGCACTGTAGTGGATTAACGCAATACTCCGTGCACTTTGTTGATGTTTCTACCCATTTATTATTGTCATATGACTTAAAACTAGTGTAAATGTTAATCAATGGAGGAGAAACATATAATTCGAACACCCCAGACTCGACGGATTGGGAGAACATGAACACGCGTCTTATTTGTGCACAATAACTGTTCAGAAGAGGCCATTCTTGGACTTGTGTGGTTCATGCAACTATTTCTCCTCTTATTCATGGCCCTGTCAGCACACAGCCTCAGTCTCCCCAAGCAAAAGCACAAACACATGATTATCAAACACATGGAAACAGAACATTTCCAAACCTAAACCACAGCCTTCGAAACAAAAGAAGCGCAGACAGACCGACCACATTGGGAATGGACCTCAGTCGAGGGGTGTACTGCTGCTGAACAAATGGGCCACATTGGTCCCACTGGTCTCTGCGTGTCAGACTGGATCTCATCAGATCTCTCACAAGTACGATACCAGTTTAGCTGCTGCATTGTTTCACGTCCCTACAAATCATGTTTTTTTTAAAGAATTCTTTTATTTAGATTTTTCATTAGACATTACAGTTACATTCATTCCCTACAAAACCACATTCACAACCCACAATGACAGGATCAGAGACAACAGAGAAAAAAACAAAACAAAAACTCCAAAACACATAAATAAGTGAACCGCATGAGTCACAAAGAGACATATGTTGACCTCTGACCTCCGAATTATGTGTGACTCAAATAGAAAAGGCTCGGTCAAGAGTTCACGGGTGCAACTAGAGATTATTTCCTCATTACACAAGCTGCATGTGAAGAAATATGAAGTGTATATCAAAAGAGCATCAAATTAGTAAAGGTCAAATGAAACATGGCAACAGACGAGTCACCCCAAATAAATACATCAGAGAGGAAAAGAATGAGGGATTTCAGGCTGCATATGATTGTGTGGAAAAAGTGCTTAAAAACAAAATGCATAATTCTAAAGACATTTATTACAGTCATTTAAAATGCATAGATAAAATAAAACATTACTAAGAGGTCTTTAAGTTTCTCAGGTTGAATCACCTCTGATCTTCTTGCCATCTCAAATGACCAGACAATTCAAACCAACCTTCTCGTGCTTTCTGTTTCTCTACCTGTTAAGGGTGAAAAAAAAGGTAATTTCACATTTCAGCATTTTCAGGTCAGTCAAATCTGAATTATATGTTCAGATTATACCTGTGCTTTCCTTTCAGCAGCTTCTCCTGTGAGACTTTGAAACAAGTCTTCATTCAACAAACATCTGCAGCACAGAAACATAATGATGATGATGCAGTTTCCGACTTTATGCCACTCTGTCAATAACAACATTATTGAGCCCACAACAGGGGAATTCAACAGTCAAGGCTGCAACAAAAAGTGTGCATGGATGAAGATACCGCAAAAAAACAATATAAACAATCTGAATAACAGTAGTAAAAATCTATACTGACTAGTTTGATTAAGTTCATATTGTCGTATTCTTGATCAATTGGGATTTTTTCCCTCTTTATCTGGAGAAGTGAGCGCAAGAAAAGGTAGCAAATAACTTTCCCTTTGCCAGATAAATGGAAAAAAAAGGATTTTATCTATACACGCCACATACAAATTTGTAAGAGTGGAATTGAAAAAATTAGACGCATGTTTACATTCGTATTTTCACTGTTTATAGTACTGTTTACATTGTTGTGCAATATTGCACTGTTCATCTTATTTATTTCTTATTTGTATTGACTGTGTGTGTTGTCATCTATTCACACTGCAGCCACTCATGGCTTTGGATTTTCTTAAGCAATTTTACACTTTTGTATTCTCCATATTTATTTTGTGTTATCAGTTGCCAATCTACGACATTTCGTTACCAGATTCATTTTATGTGTCTGTGTGAAGACAATTAAAGGAAGTCTAAGTCTAAATGGATCCAGGTCAGACAGAATGTTCTGCTTCTATGATGCAGGAGACCTGCTCACCCCTCATCAACTCCTGCCTGTAACTCCTGTTTCTGCACGGACACATCTGGACTTGACCTTATATCTGAGAACAGCAGTAAATACAGGATGTTACAACCTAGACACACACAGACGGGCTCTGCTCATGTCACTGAGTCCCACCTGGATTTGTGCTGAGAGCTGATGGAAGGTTGGGTGAGATAGAAGGGGACACTGTGGGTGAAACACTTTGTTTCTGTTGTTCGATGAGCTCCATCAGGCGACTCCTGGCAGCCGCAGTCTGTCTGTTCAGCTCGAGAAGGCGCTGTTGTGCACTGTCCACGCCAAAGCTGTTTAGTAATTCTGCCTAAAGAGTGGAAAATAAGTGTAAAAAACAAAGCCTTGGTTTGGATGTGACTCATACGGTTCACTTATTTGTGTTTTGTCTGTTGCCTCTGATCCTGTCATTGTGTGTTGTGAATAGTGTATGAATGTAACCAATATTGTCTATGGAAAAATTCCAAGAAAATATTAAAAAAGGAATTGATTGTGCATGAAAATGGTCCAGTGGAATCAAGGGCACACGACCAGGACAGAGTGGGATTCAAACCACCAACCCTTTGGTTACAGGACAGCCCACCCTATGTGTAGTTTTTTTAAACTGCAGCTTTTCCCCACAAAGTATAGATATAGTAAATGCGAACAGTGAAGGGTCGCCTTGAGATGTGCCGTCTCACCTGCTGAACCTCCTGCTCGCTTTCAGCAGCCTGAACACGTTGCCTCCGTCTGCTGTGCCTCCCGGTGGTGCAGGACCTTGAAAGCCTCCTCTCTTCTACATCTTGACATACGCTTCTACAGTCGGAGCTCGACCGTCTCTCCTCTGTCCAACTGTTGAGCGATCCTCTCTCCAATGACCCCAGACTCTTGGCCTGACTCAGTTGTGCCTTCATCCACTCGTTCTCTTTGCTGAGCTGGGCGATCTCTGCCAACATGGCCTCCGGAGATGCATGATAACCGAGAGGGTCTGAGTTTAGTGACAGGGAGGAGGTGCAGGGCAGGCTGGTGAGGCTGGAGGCTGAGCTGTGGGTCTTGGTGTCCTCACAAGAACGCAGATTATCTCCAGGAAAACGACTGATTCCTATAGAAGAAATGGAAACAGAAAAATCAACCTGCGATGACTGTGTGATGTAAGCAGATGAAATTAGAGCCAATGACAGGAGAAGCAGGGGGAGGCGGGTACCAGGGATCTGTGGCCAGTGGTCTTGTTGTCGAGGAGGAGACAGCAGCACTGGAGGAGACGCGCCAGACACTTGCGTTTGAACTCCCCCAGGAACTGGTGAAGCATGAGCCACTGCAACAGGTTTTAAACAATGATGCATAATGGACAAAACAAATACTCGCACACAAGTGAACAAACACAAACCTCCAGCTGTGACGTTAGAGTCTTCAGGTGGATTCAGGAGCCCCAGTCCGCCGATGGCCAACACCACTGTGTCCACCTTCTGCTCCAGCTCTGCAGTCTTCTCCTGCAACCTCACCTGAAAGAAACCACCAACATGTCCACACGGATATACTGCATCCTGCTTTCAGAGTACACCTTTCATCGGTCGAGTTGAAATCTGGACACAGCAGTTCTGATAAACACGAGGAACACACAAACTTTCCAAACCCAAACTTCACTGAAAACCTCATGATTTCATTCAGCCAATGATAATGTGGAACACAGGTTAAAAACATGATTAAATGAGGAATTCATATCTCATTGGATATGACATATGGCTCAGTTGGTATAGTGGGTTGTCGAATGGCTGAAGGGTCGGCGGCTCAAATCCTGGCTCCGATGCCATGTCAAAGTGCCCCTGAGCAAGACACTGAACCGCAAGTTGCTCCCAGTGGAGCCTGGCAGCACCTTGTATGGCAGCAGTCACCCAGTAGTGTGTGAATGTGTGTGTGGATGGGTGAATGTGAGGCCGATAGAGAATCAGAAGAATCAGAATCTTTTAATTGTCACCGTAAACATTGTCAACAACATTTATTTACTGTGAAAGTGAGTTTGGCAACTCCAAAGGACAGCAGGTACAGGATATAGCAGGAACGCTATATAAGTGCAATCCATTTACCATTTCTATGCAGATGTATCCAATAAAGCCATGGTGCAAAGAACAAGTACTTCAGAAGAGACTCGCACAAAGTTTTCCTGCTAAAAGATGTTGTTCACAATGTGTAAACCCTCCTCTGCAGCTGCATATCACTGTGCGACCAGATGGTGCTGGTCATCTCACCTGCAGAGCAGCAGCGTCCTCTCTCAGTGCCATGGTCTCAGCAGTGAGAGCATCAGTGAGCCTCTGCTGTTCCCTCAGCTGCTCCTCCAGCCGTTTCCTCTCCTGAGTCTCCTTCTGGGCTTCCTCTTCCCGCTGAAAAACATTGTAGTTCAAGCATATCTTGTGAATTTAATGAGGCCAAGATGTCAAAGTAATGAGTGGGTCGTCCAATAATAGAAGTGTTGGCGGCTCAAATACCGCTCTGTCATGGTCATGTGCCATTGTTTCCCTGGGCAAGACACCCACCTCCAGTGCCTCACACTGGTGTATGAATGTGTGTGAATGTTTGGTAGTGGCCGTCAGTCTGCCCAGGGGCAGCTGTGGCAACAAACGTAGTTTACCACCACCAGAGTGTGAATAAATAACGGCTCATTTGATGTTTGCACTGTGAGTGTAATCCATTATTATACGCACTGACATAATTTCTTTCCTGCTCTGACCATGTATGCATGTCGGCAAAGGCATATTTTGATCTAACTGATAGATGAGTACCTGTTTGAGGAGGTGCACCAAGCGTCCCAGAGTGGACACCAAGGCCACAGAGAATCCAGTGAGGCCTTTTGCGTGCTGTTGTTTTGGACTCTCTGCTGATGCTGCCACTGTGTTAGAACTCAAGGAATCCAAGTCTGCCTCTACTTGACTCAACATGGACTGCAAAAGAACCAGACTGGGCTGGTCCCCATTGAGAGAAGAAAAGGAAGTCCCATTCAGCTCTGAACACTGAGAAACAGCCTTCCTGGTCCTGGTCTTCTGCCCTGAAAAACACAGATCAAAGCAAAATATAAAGAGAAACGTAATCAAACAGGGTCTCTTTTTTTCTAGTGAGTGAAGTTTGTTTCAAAAGTTGCTTAAAGATATATGATAGAGTAGGTATTTTCTAGCTCTGACCTGACTGGTTCGGAATCTGCTCACAGTTCAGAACCTGAGAAACCAGCGGTGCGGGATGCGTCATGTTTCCCCCAGACTGGCTCTGTGAAGATCTCACACGCTGGACAGCCACAGTAGCATTTAGAGCTGAAACAAAATGGGATACATTTCCTCTGTAGAAAATTATTTATCTTTTGGACTGCAGTGACATCAGCATGATGATCAGTAAATCCAACCTGCGTGTTTTCAAGACACCAATACATTCACCATACCTGCCTGGTCTGGTGGTTTTCCTGCTGCTGTGGGGGTTACAGGAACACTACCTCTGTCCACCTGCCGAGAGGTAGGATGATGTGTAGGCCTCGTTTTCACTTTATGGATGTTAGTTCTGCAAAACAAATGATGCATCAGAATTTAAAGTCCACATAAGTAAGAGCACCTTACTTAAGATACTGGTTTGAGGACATATTGTTTGAGGATACTGGTTTTAGGACATATTGTTCATTATTGTTTTTTAATTCATACCCTTGGATTACACTGTAGTCTGAACTACCAGCTCCATCTTCATCACTGAGGTCCTCATCTGAAATCTCCAGTTCATTAAGAGCCTGGAATTAACCAATGTACACATATAAACATTAATATCACATGAAACCTTCTGTATTGAAAAAGCTATATTTGGTAATAGCAAATACTCAATACTAATAGCAAATACCTCAAATACTGTCTTTTAAGAAGTAATGTACAAATATTTCAAGCAAAACCACAATAAACTTCCACCAGCAAACACACACCTGTTGGCCCATCATGGACTGGCTGAGGAGAGACAGTCGAGATCGAGGATCTGGTCTTTGAAGAACAGGAAGTGATACGTCGGAGTCACAGTTTGGAGCCATGGTCACACTGGGATGTCCTGTGGGAACATATATACAATGGCAGAAACAAACACACACACAGAAACTAATGAGACACATAGAAAGTAATGAGACAAGTAAAAAAATCATGAATAAAGAATAGAAGGACTACTTTTCTAAAACATTTGTGCCTGAGAGTTGGGAGACATCACTCATGAGCTTTTATCATTAAGATGAATTTTAACCATGAAGTACCAATCTGTCTGCAAGGAGCATCTCCAAACAAGTCTTTGACCACTGCCATGGCTCTGTCTGAACGAGCAAGCACATCTCGCAACAACAGCTGGTCAGAGAACACCTGCAGATGCGACAACGATGAGAGAGAGCATTACAATATAGAAAAAAAAGAGGGCAGGAAGTCAATGGTGTATTGCTAGACACTATCAGTGACGCATAAGTCTTCATACCCACCTCCCTGATGATACTGAGGCTGGCCTGGTCTATGGGTGCTGGACTCCCAGTGTGTCTGAGATGGCGTTTTAAGGCTTTCTCTCTTAGCTCCCATTGGGCCACTGTCTTGTTGTGAGACTTATGCATTTCATGACGATAACTCTGAAGAAGAAAAGAACAGTTTGACAACCTTGAATACATGAAACAATTATCGAACAGTTATTTATTTAGTTGAACCACTTCAGGAAAACGTGTGATAATCCAGAAGTGCTCCAGCCCAAGTACAATTACATTTATGAAACACCATGAATTGCTTCACAGGTAAATAGCGACATTAAATCGAACAGCTTATATAAAGACTTTATCATACACCTTACCAGTTCTGCAGGGGTCAACTTGTGCACAGACAGGTCATTGACAGTGCTCTGAAATAAAATCAGACAGCAGTCGTTATTGTATCATCCGGTTATTAACTCAACTTTTGATGAGGTTCAACAGGTATTTGTACTCACCACCCACTCTCTTTTGGGAGCTACTGCCTTCTTTGGCTGCAAAGGCCTTTTCCCTTTAGTGTGATGTTGTGGTCGTCCCGTTCTCAAAAACGACATCTGTTAGCAGTAACAAACGACCAAAGACTCGAGATTTAAACTATACTCATAAACAGAACCCTGTTACTTTCCGATTTACATATAAAAACACTAACATGAGCCTGTAAACGTATGCTAACTCCATTGACCTGCTGTATTTGCTAAGGTCGTGTAACGTTGTAAGCGTTCCTTAAATGTTGACACAGAACTAACCTTTGACGATGCAAAGCCACGACAAGACATCCAGTAAACTTCGCGTAACACTGTTTTCGAGGATATTTAAGTTAAACACTGCTAAACGTTCAGTTTGTGGTGCGACAGGTTTCAACAGTTGCGCGCCTCTTACCGTGTTGTTACCACGGACGCCGCTTCACCCCGGAGCATGATGGGAAATGAAGTCAGGTTGCTCATAACGGATCACAAGCCACTCTCGGCCCAAAGTAAGAAGTCATTTGTTTCTCATTTCAATGAGCTGCAGCATCGGCAGTCTGCTGTATTTTGATTTTAATGTTTTTGGGCAGAACTGTAGATTTTTACACAAATCCAATCTGACTTTTTGCACTTTGACACGTCTCTTTAAACGTGAATCTATAGTGTCATCTGCTGGTGGACCGTTCTGTGTCAACCATAATCTATGGGGTATTTTCCTCTGCAGATGTTTAAAAAAGAGCCAACATCTAATAACACCACTAGATGGAAGTATCCCCACGAAAATTCGCTGTTGACTTTTTGGCGTGGTGGTGAACTTTATTCGGAACTGTGCGGAAACTGTTAAAAATGTCACCTGAATTGTAATATGATAACAATGAAAACGCGCCTTTTTATGTTTTTAGACCAATTACTTGGAGCTAATTCATTGAATAATGCTGATTTGCAGCCATGCAACATACTTCACACGAAAATGAAATGTGTCGCCTTCCAAAATAAAATCACCACTTTGACTCCGTAAGTGGTGGTTGACAGATGTTGAGAATGTGGGGGCTTGCTCTGACAGTTACAAATGGCAGTGATTAACAGCAAAAACATCCGTAATTACGGACTTGGAACAAGGTGTAGCAGTATGTTTCAGAGCAAATACAGTTACCATCTTCCTCAGAGGGATACTAATAGGATATTCATTTAACATGTTCATTCATTTAGGAATATATTATTACTCAACTATTTGGTATGTTTAAAAAACCATTTTAAAAAAGATTTAAGGAAAGATACAAGATAAGAAAAAATAAGTAAAAAAGATCATTTTTCCACACATAGAAAATTAATTTGAATTTTTTTTCTTTGTGCCCAAACAGCTTCACGCTATAAATTCCAATGCCTGCGTTACTATGCCGAGGTGTGTATTTTACTTTTTACACGCCCCTCTCTGACGCAGAAGTAGGATAGACTCTGCGCGCTTTAGTTCAATCGGTCTAGACTGCCCCTGACTTTTAGTGACTTTTGACCGACAATGCGGACTAAGCCAGAAAAGTTAGATTTTATTCCTTTGCGCACCGGCTTGGCTGAGAGAGGACTCGGGACCGACATCATCAGTGCGTCCATGGATCAGGCTGCAACCGGTGCTTTCTTTGCATCTCAGTGGAAAAGCATTTGAAGAGGAGACCGGAACGATTTGGCTCCCGTGACAGAGGAGACACTTTCCATGCTGGATTTACACAGAACTTTGTAGTGCGACAACTGGAGTTTAAACGAAAGTATTTTTGTTGTTTATAACTTTAGTAGTGTGAGAAAAATCTTGGATAAACACCCACATAGTGGAGTCACTTTTGGAGACGCTGGATGTGAATTACGCACGGGATTCTCCCAACAAATGACAGCACCTAAGTGGTTTGTTGCTTTCACACTCCGTCCCCTCAGTTCCCTTTATCGCACTGATACACCTTATCGGCCCCCAAACCAGGTTAGACGTGGGGAGTGAAAGCCCCTCTGTCTCTTTCCGTGCGCCAGCGTGCGGCTGCGGGCCACCTGGCTGAGGATGTGCGGAGGAGGTTTCCCGATGTCTATCACCGTGATTATAACTCTGCTCCTGGTCATTATCGATGTGAAGGCCAGCGGCGAGTTTTGCCACGGTTGGCACGACTCCCAGGGTGTCTGGAAAGAGGGATTTCAGTGTCCGGAGAAGATAGACGGTGAGGACGCGATCATCTGCTGCGGGAAATGTGAACTGCGCTACTGCTGCTCCAGCACGGACGCACGGCTGGACCAAGGGAGCTGCGACAACGACCGACAGACGCAAGAGCCCGGGACAGAAAACAAGGATAACAAAGACTCCGGTGCAGGTATAAAATGAGAATTAACATGCAGAAAACACAAGTAGTGTCACCAGTAGTTACTATCTTAGAGCAGAACGATTTTACATATATGAAAATTAAATTTAAAAAAACAAAATTGCGCTCGAAGATGTGAGGAATTAAAACGGCAATGGAAAGAGCAAATATTTAGGTTTTATGTAAATATTTGGTGGTTCTGGCCTCGGTGTTTGGGAGGTCCCTCCTCAGTGTGTGACGTTCAACAAGCTGGAGTTATCCGTTGCTATGATTTATGTATGAGGTAGTCTGCAAGACATGGAGGAAGCCACTGAGTTTAAATAAATAACCCTCTGCACTCACTCAAGTACTTGATAAATGTAGATAATGGAATGTAAAAGTGAACTGAGAGGTCTTCTTGCGTGATAATTGTCATTTGGGCGATTTGATATGTAAATTTCCTCCCATTTGGAGGCTTCAGTTTCTCCTCATAAACCCATCAGGCCTCCAGTATCTCCCAGTAAAAGGTTCATCTGCTGCCTGTACCGGCTGGCAACGACAGCTGCACGAGAGACAGCAGACTCCTCCAGAAACCAGTTAACTGCACTCACAAATGGCAAACTGTGCTGTGCTACACTTTATAAATAGCTGTGTTTGTTCTGGTCTGTAACAGTGCAGAGGGCTGGGCTCAGATCGCTCTGTCCCCACGGGGATCAAGTTTGGACTTGACCGGATCTTGGACAGTGGTTCACTCTGACAGAGGCGTTGACAGCTCAGCTCATATAAAAAAAAACACTCCAAGTGCGTTACGTATCATGTCCTATACCAGACTCACTTTCCCACCCCAGAGCTCGTTAATGAACACCGTCCTTGTTGCAGTCTCACTGGTGTCTCTGGGCTTTGGAGGTATTCACACTCAGAACCCTCTTCAAACACTATCCTACACATATACATTAAATTTAGTCGTGAGAGGCTTCAAACAAAACCAGGGGCAAAGTAAAACCTATACTTTCCATCTTAGTGGTGGATTACACAACAATACACACTGCTGCCCCACTCCATTTATCTTTGCTTACATTCCCATAAGGTAATCTACCATTAAGCCCCTTGAAGCTGCATCACAGGCTGAATAACTGCACTGGGGCAAATATGAGACAGCAGACAAATAGTGCAACACTGACTGACTTCATGTCTCCTAGGAGGCTATGCCCTCTCTTGGACCTCCGCTATAATCTGTCATTTGCTAATACTATCATGCCTTATCACAGCAGGAAGCGGTGTATACATTTCATTCAGTGGCCTCTAGCCAAAATAATTTAAAGCAAAGCAGGTTTTTTTCCTCACTTTAGAATAAAGAAAACAAATATTTTTTTCAAATGCAGGGCCCCGTTGGTGCATTTCATTCATTCTTCTTAAGCTTTCAGCCTATTAATCATCCAACAAAGATACACACAGTGATGTCAGTGAGCAACAGGCAGGAAATTATTAATGTGCTTCAACATGAAGAAACATATGGTTTTTAGGAACAGGAGAATGCCCCTGAGGATCGCTGAGGGAGATGAGGGAGAGTCCAGCCGGCCAGCCACAAAGACTTTGCCCAAAACAAGAGTTTAGGAGCGGGGGCTGCTGTTACTACAGCATGGCTGCCACAGCTCAACTACAGCAACAGGTGTTGAAGAGCGACAGGGAACAATAGGAGTGATTCTTTCCAAAAGGAGACAGCCAGAACTTTTGTCCTTTGAAAATCAGCAATATAGTACACAGACGAGTCATGATTTGACAGAGTTGGGATATATTTTCAGTCGCTGAACTTTGCGTGATGCTTATTTCCTCCAGCACTGATTTACAGCGCAGATATTTGGAAAGCAGCACGGCAGTGAAGTAACACAAGTAGAAATTTTTTTTTTGCAATTTGGTAATCCCCATCAGCCATACAGGAAAAGGGAGTGGAAGCAAAGATGTTAAGGTCAAAACTATATAAGTGAAAGGAAAAGAGGGCAGATGAAATGCTGGCTGGGACATTTTTTGTCGTTGTAACTTATATGTAGCGCTCCAACAGTCGGACCCAAAAAGTTCCTGTGAAAACCTGTTTATTGGAACGTGTGTAGCTGTGAGGTACGATAGCTTCTGAAGTTGACACCACCTCTCGACAAAAGGGAAGTGGGTCAAGGTCCTGCTTTTATTCATATCACTGTGTCGCAGCCTCCTCTGCCCCTGGCCTATGTCTTTTGTCACCTCGACTTAATGCCTCAGCCAAATGAATGACCTCCAGCTCTCCCGACATGTTTCATCTAGTAATCCTTTTAATGCCCGGCTGCATTTGATGAGCATTCTGAAAAGTTTCTCAAGGCCGTGGATGTATTTCAAAGAGGACATGTGACAAAAGGAAACTGGAGCCATTTACCACCTCTCTTTGGCATATGGTTACAGGCTGTAACACACGGGCATATTCAAAAGCAGAAAATAACTACACCCTGTGGGAACAATAAAACACAGTAAATCATTTATACTGTAACATGGTCGTTATTGTTTGTAAGGTGTTTGTGTGCGCACGTATGGGAATTCACAACTGCGGAAAACACCTCAGCAGTGACCTCATGTTGCTTGTCACCCCACTGCTGCCAGCAGCGTTCTCCCCGCGCCTTCGTTTAAGCGCCAACATGTACAACTGGAACTAAATCTGCTGTTTCCATACAAAAGGTTTTGTTGCTCTTGTGTCAAAGTTGTTGTTGGACTTTCTCCTGAACTCATAACAAATTTGAAGACCCTCCTTCATAAAAATGCCTTTTTTAATAACACCCCGACAGTGTGTTGAAACCATGTGACTCTTTAATTGGTGAAGTTGTGAGTCTTGCACCGGTATATTGTTTCAAGAATGATTTGCAGTTTTAGATACAAAGAAAGAGAAGGTCAGAAAAAGAACGGCTTTACTCTTTATGATTTAAAGGCTGAATAACCTCCCATTCGGCTCCATTAAATCACCCCACTTTAATGCCTTTCTTTACGCAAAAGCCAAGTACTGTAGTTCAACTTGAGTAACTTATGCTCAAAGGCTTAGTCATAAATAGCCGTAGAAGAAGAAGGGTCACAAATATCTGCTGGCAGTCTGCCTTAAGAATGTCACCCATGCAAACACACACACACACACACACACACACACACACACACACTGAGGGGTGGAGGGTCGAAGGGGCTGAGCAGCCTTGGGGACACAGCAGGGAGGCAAGGATTAAAACAGATCAAAACAAAGTTAATAACTGCTAATGAGAGCCTGAGACTCCCCAGGGACCCAACCCCAGTGTACTTTCATTCTTCTAGTCCAAAAACAGCTTTTGTTTCACTCTTGCTCAACCTGCGACTGAGGACACAAAGCTTTTACAGTACAAAATCAAAAGCTTTTAACTGGTCATCGAAGTTAATGTTTGTTTTTCCTCCTCTTGTTGCAGTGCCCATCTATGTGCCCTTTCTGATCGTTGGCTCGGTGTTTGTAGCTTTCATCCTGGTGGGCTCTGTGGTGGCTGTGTGTTGCTGCCGCTGCCTCCGTCCCAAACAGGAACTGTCACCTGGAGGTGCCACCGGAGGCGGGGCCAGTGGTGGTCGCCTCTTGGAAACCATCCCCATGATGTCGAGTGTGGGCACATCTAGAGGCTCGTCGTCACGTCAGTCCAGCACAGCCACATCATCCAGCTCCTCTGCCCCACCAGCTGCCCCCCGCCCTGTCCCCCCTCCCCTCATGCGGGCTCAGGCCTCCTGTTGCCTTCCCCCTGATGCCAGCGTCTTTGTCAACATGCCCACCAACTTCTCTGTACTCAATTGCCAGCAAGCCACCCAAATCATGCCTCACCAGGGACAGTTCTTACATCCACAGTACATCGGCTATGCCCAACCCGTGTCCCCCACCCCAACCTTCCTCGACCCAACCCAGGGAGGATACAGACCATTGCAGTCCCCCTGCCCTCCTCCCACTGGTGGATCCAGTATTACCAGTGACCAGAAATACCCTCCAGTGACTGTGTGAGGGGCCAATAGTATGCAGACCACTCGGCCACTTTGTTGTGAAAACTAAGTTGTGAAGTTAAACCTGTGAGAGCTGCCCCAGAGACCTTTTGGGGAAGCTGCCAGAGTGGAAAAAGAAATGCAGGGAGTCAGACTCACATGAAGGACTCATAAAGCCTTGCTGGCAGCAGAGCCTGCCCTGCTATTGTGTGTGGTGTGTGTCTGTTTAGTGTGTCATATGATCTCTTGACAAGTTGGAATGAGCTAAGCTCAGCCTGTAATGGCGTAAGATGGATGCATAAACAATCTTCTGTCTTCATACAAAGACAGAACAGCATATTGGTGGTTTATGGGGCTCCGATGGGTAATCCTGCACATTTCAGTGCAGCCTGCAGTCCAATAAAGACTGTGCAAGTGTTTGTGTTTGTAACTATATGTATGTGAGAGTGAGGAAAAAGATTTGTTGGCTTATAATGTGCAGGAATGAGTGTGATGACTGAATGATTTATTGCAGTGAACTGTATGCAAAGTGGATATTCAAGCAAAAAAAAAAAGACCACATGCTGTGTTTATGCCATGTGCACATCTGCACTTGTAAATGGTTGTGAATGGTTTATACGATACAACTTTGTATACAATACAAACCTGTTTGAAGTATGTGGAAAGTGCGCGTGTGATAAAATGTACTGTGTGAGTATGTGTGTGAAGAGTGGAGGGATGTGGACGTTATGAGTAACTGTGAGTTAGCTGTGTGTAATGGGAAATGCAGGTGGTGTGATGTGAATGGCAGTCGCAATCTCCCTGAAGACCATTTAAACTCTAATGAAGTGAACACAGGACATAGACTGTGACGCTCCACCCTACTATACAACTCCCTCCCCTGCCACCCAAAAAGAAGAAATGAAAAAAAAAAGAAAAAAGAAAAAAATACTGCTCCAACTGCCGTACGCGGAAATACACACAACCAGAAAATGAAAATATTCATGCGAGGCCGGGAGTTAATGTACCTACAAAGTGCGAGTGTGTGACAGAGAGGGAGTGAGAGGCCGTTTTTGAAGATTAGAGTTAATTATACAGCCAAAACGCAGCCAAATGCCCCTTCACTTCAGTGCGAGATGTGTGCATGTGTGTGTATTTAACACTACTTCAGTTCGGCGCATTAACTGTGAGGGCAAACACTGCTCCAGGGCAGCTTTGAATCATTATTTTCCACTTAAGAAAGGAACAGAAATGGCCTTTCTGAAAAAATGAGCAAAAGTCGAATATTTTTTTAGCTGTTCTCCGTGCTGTTTTGTAGCGAGGTGTGTGTGCGTGTGTGTGGAGAGGGGGGGGTTCTGTAACAGGACTGGTAACTCAGTAACATGCAACTTCAGGAATGTGGTGCTCCATTGAGCGTGCAGCCTGAGATGTCTCGTAGTGCTGAAACCGGTGTGTCTGTGTACCTCATCTGTACCCCCAGCACAATGTCTGTTCAAGGTAGAAGGCAGCTTGTGTGACCAGGACGCAATATTTGTAAAATGGTGGTGAAAATTTGGTCCAGTGTTTGCTTCCTCTAAAATACAGGGACCTGCTGCAGGAGTGAAGTTTTCATATGAATAAGTAAAAAAAATAAAATAAACCATTTTTAAAAGAGAAATAATTGCATCTGTAACCGTCTCTTTACCACTGTCCTAAATATAGTGAAACATTTCTGCATTCTAAACAGTGAAATCATATTTCATGTGAGTAATCGGTGAGTTGAATGGATTTGTGCAGAGAAGTCACATTCTCAATCCCCTTGAAATACACATACCTTATCCATCAGAAACACTAATTACACACTTTCTCAGACAGCTCTACCACCCACAGTGGACAGAACAAATACCTGTCACATCACCTGACTCACAAGAGGAGGAATGGTAAACCACAACAATGCAGTTTTAAATCTGCGCCGACATCTTCTAATCCTATGGAGATGCCGTTTGGCAGGATCCTCCAAAAACTGAGCTAATGTGGAAAGCGGTATGGGCCACTGGGGGGGAGGAGTTGAAAAGCAGAAACGGTTCCCTGGCTCCTCGTTCCTCCAACCAATGGATTCTCCATACTGGAGCAGCTGTAGTCAGTTTGGACTGGGTTATGTCCAGGAAGGTGGGTGGGAAAAGGATGTCTAGTTGGGAGGAAAGCTCAAGGGGATGGGGGCTGTATTAATCTGCTAATGGTCCATGTCCACTGTCTTAAGAGGGAGTGTGGGAGAAGATTGAATCTGTTAATATATGAAAGATTGTGTCATATATACACATATACATATATATATATGTACATATATATATATATATATATACATATATATATATATATATAGCATTACTTTTCACATTTGGAGTCAAGCTTTTTTTTCCCACACAAGGAAAAAAAAACATTGCATGCATGCAGGATAAGACTTGTGCTACAGTAAGAAGACAGAGACATTTGGTCAGGCCATGGATTGATTAGATTTAATGATTACGACATGGATGAACAGCACCTTCTCCCACCCATTCAGTCTTGCATTCCTGGACCAGAGTGTCCTCAACAGAGAGCACGAAACAATGGACTCTACATTCAGACAAATCCCAGAGCCAGAAAAAAAAACAACAACCACATGATCCAGTCGAGCGTCTCAATCGAATCCCTTCTGTTTAGATGCCTATTAGCTCTAATTCAAGTAAAATGTCCCCCCGATGAGATTATCTCCACATGAGTACAAAAACAGGCATTAATGAAAAAAAGAGTAAAGAAATTATAAACACGTACACATGTCCACTGTAATAAAAAAAACACAAAAAACTAATAGGTTCCAACAGAATCGAAGGAGGAAGCTCTAACGCCAGGCTTGCTGTTGCTGCTCCAACCTGGGCTGATAGTGCTTGACAGGTGGCACCAGCGATCACAGGAGCGGTCGGAATTAAAAACAGGAAATGCAAGTGGAAATAAGAGTGGTTTTCATAACTGGCCGGACGATGTGCAGCAGTAGAGGGACGTGGAGGCTGCAGCGTGGCTGAGGAATGGACAGATAGAAGAACAAATGAAGGGGAGGAAGAGAGATAAGGAGGAAGAGGCTGCTCCTGTGTGTGAAAGGTGTTTCCAGTGGGGGTCGGGCTACAGAGTGGTGGTCCATTTGGAGTTAGGGTTCTGCCTCAGTGACATCTCTGTGGTGTTTGGCAGTGAGGCTTGATGCTGCAGTAGGGTTCGGGGCTCCGGCGGTCCTCAGTCAATGCTTCCCTCCCTCCATTTTTAAGGAATTCATGTGTGCCGGTGTGTGTTTATTTTGACGACCCCCTCCCCTCCATCATACGTTGACAGATTAGCTAAACCCACCTCACGAGAGGGAACCGTGGACGCTAACAGACACACACAGGCAGACTCGCGCGCACACACACATGCACACAAACACAGGAGCGCCAACGCGTGCCGACATACATGCACAGGCAGATACAGACGCACTGGAATGCCACACACAAACACGCGCACGCACACACACACACACACACACACACACTTGCATGAACCAAACCCAGTCTGTGGGGTATACAGATATGAGGAGCAGTCTCTGAGTTTGACTTGTCAGGTCTGTGCGTGGATATGATTGCTCATGCCTGTGCAGCTTGTGTGAGAGTTACAATAACGTTTATTCCATATAGTTAGCCTGGTCCCTCCTCTCAGATCAGTCCTCCATGCTCCGGTGACGGCCTCCACGTCTAACCGTGACCCCAAGTCCACATTGAGGGGTCGGGTCATAGTTTTAGTTAAGGCCACAGCAGGGGTCTGTCACCCGGCGTGAGGGTGCCACATAAGTCTGTCTCCGCTGTCGCCTTGACAACCGTTGCTACGAAGAGGCAAAGTCTTGGGCAGGAGTGGGGCTAGAGGCTGGGGCGTTGGCGGGTGGTGTCGTAGGAGCGCACTACCTGGGACTGAGACACCACGCCGTGCTCCTCCTGAGAGAAGGCGTAGCCATCTGAAGAGACAGAATCAGTTTTATTGCCAAGTAGGTTTACACTTACACGGAAATTGCTGTGGTGGTTTGGTGCATAAAATAAACATCGTAGTAAAATAACAATAACACTGAACCAAATACTTGCAGTCAGAGGCATAAATTGACAATATATTACACTATAATATAAAAAGAAATATAAGATATGTGCAATGTAACTTAAGTTTATGAGCAAGGCGACTTAAGTCTATGTGCAAGGATGAGATAAGGATGAGCAAAGGAATCTAAAGGTTTTTGTGTTAAAGCTACTGAGACAGCTGATAACGATAGAGAACATTAATAGCACTAGAGGTTCTTTACTGTTGATGCTCTTCATTTTTCGATACTGTGAAAACCCTCTTTTATTTTCATAGTAATATTTCAGCTAAATAAGTTATGGTATGGGCGAGGGCAGTGGTCTCCAACCCCTGGACCCGTCTGCAGGTCAATTGGTACCACGTCGGACAGAAGGAACATATAACTTACATTATTTCTGTTTTATTTATTATCAGATTCTGAAAGTTGTTTTATTTGGAAAATTACCAGATTCTCTCCGCAGTATGAGTCAGTCTTGACATATGTCAAGACGCTGCCTTGGTCACATCCGCTACCAAAAACGGCTGTTCTAACTGCTAACACATACTACATTATTGCTAAAAAAAACCCCATCTGGAAAAATGAACAAAAATGTGTTTGTAAATTTTTTTCCTCAAGGTAAAAGAATATGGGACATGCAGTAAGATTATCTTCCTTGTTTTTGTATGTATGATGTGCTCTTCATGTCCCTTTATGGTTTGTGCTAAACCACAAATTACCACTTAGACTTGGGTCATTTTTCATCAAAGTATTAATTTCAGAAAGCTACACCTTAAGCCTCAAGTAATTGAACAATAACAGCTTTATTGTCATATGTATGTTTGGAAAGGACACTCACGTGACACAGTCTGCTGCACTGAATTTGAGCGTCCTACACTTGAAGGTGTTTTCCTAAAGACTCTTGTCAGCAGATGGGCCCGTTCGTTTAGACTGTGAGGAAAGAAACATATACCTTACACGACCACTCAAGAAAAGGAAACTAAACAGACCTGTCACTACCACATGTCCAACTACTTAGGTTTGACACCTTTTTCCTGCCTGCTTTAAATCTATAAGATTTCAGAATTGCTCAAGAAAACAAAAACAAAACACTTGCTAATACTGTGACAAAAAGGGCAAACACACGTTCATATTGGAGACCGTATATTTGGGTTGATGTTAACTCTTCCTAACCGAACATTAAGTCGTAAAGTGGCTGCAGAGTAACAGGACATCTACAGTAAACCATTCCTCACCCCCCCTTTCTCCTCCCCTACTTTCCTCTCCTCTCCCCTTCTCCCCCTCTTTCCAAGAAGAAGACTGGATCCTCTGTTCTGAGACCACACGCCGTCACGGCTCCTCTCCTACGTGACCAAAAATAACTAAGCTCTTTCCAGATATTGGACACAAATGCGTGTATGCATACAAATACATGGACATACACGCACATTCACTCAAGTTCTCTGCAGTCTCATCAGTGTCATTAGTCGTTAGGCCAAAGTGTAGCTGTCGGGACCTGTCAAATGAAGCTGTCAGGACCTCAGAATTTAGATTTCTGTGACAGGATTTTGCATTTTGTTATTTCGAAGAATAGATTTTCTACATTAAACCATCATTAGAGCATGAGAATCACTCATGAGGGGGCTTCCCTGGTGCTGACACAGTAGTTTTGATATGATGATTAACAGAGTGTCAACGACTGCAGCCAGCTTTCCCAAGGGCTAAGGTTTGGAGCAAACTGTTGGGAAATTCTTAATACTGTGTGTGACTGTTGGGAACTTTTACTGGTGTGTTTATCAAGGAAAGAGAAAAAACCAAGAGGCTCTGAAATTTGCAGAGGGAGACTCTGGCCAAAGAAAATGATGTCTGTTAGATAGATGACAGTGCTGAGTGAATGATAAAACACTAAGCGATGACCTGAGAAATAAATGACGGATTGGTACCACTGATGTTGGCTGCCTTCTGAATTCACGAAGGCCCAGCGATGTGATCTGTTTGAACTCTTCCCTGGAGATTCTTCTGCGCTCTACCTTTCTACCATTTTCCCATGCCTACCCCAAGATCTGCCCAGGAACTACAAACACAGATGTGCTCTTTTCTATTTTGCTTCACCGTATCATTGCCCTTCTTTAGCCAAAACGTCTTAATCTACACTGAGGAGGCTCAAAGATCTGGTCCTGCTTGTTTAACATTGAAAAAGCAGGATCAGTCCATGATGGGGCAAAGTGAAGGGATCATTAAGAGCCGAGTGACTACACACACTTCCTGTGTAAACACACCTCTGCTGGTCTCAATGACTGGCATCCGACAAAGTTGTGAAAGATCTACATTCCTAAGACAGTAACTACAACTTTCTTTAACAATTCATGTCTAACACGATGCTACTGACACAACACATCAGGCAAAAATCACAAGTGTGGGAACTATGAGACAAATCCAGTCAACACACCAGGTCTGTACAGCAGTTCAAAGTGATCCACCTACAGAGCAATCCAAAGATGGAAGAATACAAACAAATTTACATCAGCAGATTAACTTAATGTGAGCATGACATTTAGGTCAAAGGTGACTTAGAGAAACAGAGAGAGAAGGTCACTCCAAAGCAGCTTGTACAGGTCATGTTGGGTCAGAGTTCACACAGTAGGACACTTCAAACCCAGAATCTACCTCTTTGAGCAGCTTTGGCTCTATGGAACCTCAGCCTTGGCTTCGTTGCTGTGGACAGTGCCACTGGGAAGTTAAAAATATGACCTTTTCACATTTTCTCAATACAACTCAGTCAAAAAATAGCCACCTTAAATAAAATACATGTATGACAATTATTAAAAGAAATCTCAACATACAACGCAAATAAAAAATAGAGAATCTGCTCTGGTCAGGTGATATTTCATGAAGGTCATACCTGCGGCCACTGGCATCCCTAAGTACAGCCGCCCCTGGGTCAACGGCTCGTGCCTCCAGTTCCTGCACCTCCTCTAGCAAAGACTTCCTCACAGTACGACGTATGCTGCAGAGTGGAATAAGCTCATCAGGCCCATGAAGGAAAGTCTGAGTGTTTTAGTTTGCAGACATATGTGATTCATAATAAAGTGTGCGTAAGTGTTGACACAGACTCAATATGGGTTGTGTAAACTTTTGGGTTCAAGTAAAATAGTCACTGTATGGAGTTCTTATGTATTTGTATTAAATGTGCTCTACTTACGCGGTCCAAGCAACGTCTTTGAGTAAACACGCAGTCGGCACCAGGACCAGGCCCAGCCAGAAGTACCAGCACTGCATCACCCTGCCAGCCTGCAACGACAGCACACAGGCTCCTTTTATTTGGCCATATATTAATTCAAATAGAGCATCAAGTCATTTTTTCTTAGCAATGAGCACAGAAAGAACATGTGGCGTAAGCAAAGAGCAATGTGACACAACCACATTGAAAGTTTAAAAGGAGTTCACAGCAACGAGAAAGTTGCACACCCTTAAAGTCAGCCAAATGTACACTTTTTAACAGCTTTCTCACACCACAAACTGAATTTAACACAGTATTCCCATAAGTGAAATGAAATACTCCTCTGATAAAAATGTGGTGACTAAACTAATACCCCCTACCTGTCTCTGGAGTCCAGCTGCAGTCAGGCTGATTGGCCTTTGCCCCCTACCCTTGGTGTGTCTCTTGGGATTAATCACATATCTAACCACTGTCTCAGTTTGGCAGTCTGCGTTTTGCCTCATCTCTCACTCCCACACATCTTTTTCTCCTGTGGCTTCCTCCAATCTCACTCTTTCTCAACATCCTTTCATTATTAGGCTGCATCTCTTGCTTGCCCTTACTTGTTACTGTAAAGCCTTCCATTTTCTGTTAATTATCCTCCCTTTGGTTATCTGCATGAGCTAGCTCTGTGGCATTTGTCAAGCCTTTGTCTCCAGGCGTGAACATTTAAGTCAACAGCAACAAAAACGTCACCCTGGATCCAAACTTCTACCAATTTACCAGTCCATATAATGTGCTTCCTGCGTCCTCTATTTGGAACCAGAGATATAGATAATTTGGGTCCCACAGGAAGAGGCAGTTGGGAAAAATGAACAGGAAAACTATTAGCAAATATCCACGGCAGCAGCTGGAATCACAAGACCCACTAATACTGTCTATGACAAACACCCACATACTCGAAGCACAAAAAGACAGTGTCCATTTCTACATTGACATATGTCACATGGCTCAGATACAGAGTGTGCGGAAGGAGACATGGTAAATGCTTTTGTCTGCTTCATTATATCCCTAGACATAGACTGTTGGTCGCCACCTTTTCATGATCAAGGAACACAAATTACATGCCGCCGGACCTCAAATACATTAAGCCAGTTATTCACTAGATAGATATATAGACTTTTTTCCATTCTCTGTCCCCTGTAGACAGATGGAAATATAGATAGAAGGAGTAGAGGAAATAAGAGAGGTAACAGGGTGGGGGTGGAGGGTTGGGGGTAGTGGTTGTGTCTCTGACCATTCCCCAGTTAAACTGAGCAGCTGCAGAGATATTTGACCGCATTCCTGATTTCTGACACAAATTGAATTAATGGGCTGAGGAGAGTCGAGACTGCCCTGGTCCCTTCTCCTCCCCACTCACTCGGTGGGGCACCTCACATCACCCCCTCTCATCCCTAAAATGAGTCTCTCAATCAAGGGGTTCCACTCTCCCCCAATAGCCCTCATCACTACCGACAGCAGCCCACCCTCTTGAGTCAACACCTTCACAGAGGGCAGTAAAAGACCGGGGCTCGGGTGACACGCAGCAGGTGCAGGAAGCCTGGTGAGAGGGGCTGGTGGGGTATAAATCTCCCCTGGGGATCCAGCAGTGCCGACGTGGAACACCCAAGGAGGTGAGTCAAATAGGCGCCATGTAGTGGCAACCAAGAAGGGAGGGGCAGAGGGTGGAAGTAGCAAAAAAAGAGATGTAGATAGATGGGGCTATTTTAACCCTCCCTCAACCCCTGTTCTTCAAATGAGTGACACGTGTTTATAAAGAGGAAACTTGCCTGGCCTAGCATATCCGGGGCAATTGGAATGGTGGGCCAGATGGCTGAGTAGACCGCAAAGAAGACCATCCAGAGAGCCATGCTTCCCCAAACGGCCAGGTGGGAAAACTGCAATAGAGAGAATGATGACAAAAAATGAGAAGAAAACAGAGGATGGATTAAGAGTGAAAAAAGACCGGCAGCATGAGGTCACATAGTTTACATACAGCCCATCCCAATATAGACAACCTTTCCCTCCCTCTTTCTCCTGTGTTCGTCCCTCTCTCTGTGATCTGCTGTAAGAGGACACTGTGTGAATTCCACTGGGACCCTGCTTCATTACTGCCAGGCTGTTGTGTAGACAGCTGAAGGGACAAAGGTGTCAGCGCCCCTCTGTCCATCCAGACAATCTCTCACTCAGTAGTGTGAGTATCAAAACAGTATCATACTCACAGCATGAGCCAAACCATGTTGCAGTCACAGCCAAAAGGTACACTCATAATCATCAAGTCCAAATCCACCTCTGTGGACGTCCTCCAGCAGTAGATTCAGATTTCCAGCAATGCTAGATGGAACTGATCTTAGATTGCTGTCTTTTCTGATGCCATTATTCACATGCTTAAACTCATGATTCCTTTCTGTGCCGTTATAAGAGATGATAATCATGTCATCTTGTCATTTATTTAAAAAAATAAATTACATCATTAGAAGTATGACCAAGAAGCAATGGAAAAAATATGCAGTCACAAGTCAGCCTGGTTGGAAAATGAGGCGCAATCAACAGGCTCTTCGGCATTTGGAGAAACCTCAAACCTCCACCACATGATCAAGGTAGGCCATGTCTTTCCCATGCCTCCCCTCACTATGAAGTATTTACACCAAGTAATATGAAAACCTCACACTGCAGTCCTCACAGAGCGAGACCCCCCCCGTCCTCTTTATTTGTCAATGGTTGAGTAAAATGCAGCCCATATGGTGTGGCATATTAGAGTGTGTTAACGTTCCTACCCTGGTCCAAGCAGTGGTCTCCAATCCAGCTTTTAGACATACAGTAACGACCACATACTACACAAATGCACACAGACAAGAGAGGAAAAAAGGAGACCGGATTAGTTTACTGGCGACTGTGGAGATAATAAACATTAATGTTGTATTGTAAAATTAGCAATGTCTGTAAAAAAATACTCAGAACCCCCACATGCCCCTTGCAGTCAGCACAGCAAATAAACGACAGAGAAATACACACAAGACTATAGGGAGTAAATTGATAGCAAGTTTGTGAGATGGAGACGCAAATAGAAAGAAAAGATGGATTAGTGGGGAGAGGAGACAGCCTGGCTAGACGAGAAGAGATTGACTGGAGACCCGTAACAGCCCAGAGGAAGGAGCACAGTCCTGGTGTGTACACAAATACTGTGTATATGCAGAAAATACACATATCTGCATGCCAAAAGACACACAAATAAAAAAGACACACAAACTCATACTAAACACAAGAAAGATGCTTACTGTGTAGACCATATTTCCAGCAAACAGGTAGTCATTTCCCTGACCGTTACTGAAGGGAGAGTCTATGGGGGGCACACAAATACTTCATGATAAAAATCAAAACCTCCAGAATAATTTTGGATAGCGGAATAATAATAACTTCTCGCGCACTTACCATGCTCTAACATTTTAAGTGGGAACCAGAAGAGAATAATTGAATGAATCAGTGCGTTGATACAGTGACCCCAAAACACCTGAAGAACAAATGGGGAAAAAAAAACAGGAAGAGATGGAGAGAAAAGACCAGAAGACAAGTCAGTGTAAAGTAATGCCAAGACATATACTCCGTGGCCCCGCACTCCCACAGACATAAAACATACAAAAACAGCAATTCCTCAAAGTTAGACACAACTTGTACTGTGCTCTTGCCATTAAAGTTCCTCTCCAGCGTGCACACACATAGACACCACTAAAATGCATGTACAGTTACAGTATGTTAGGTTGCTGGTGTACACACTAAAATGAAAGACTTCCTTATTCTGGACCTATGAATCTCATTACGGGTTACCATGGAAACACCCCAGTCTCGGTGCCACTCTTATTTACTTGCTGGCGTACCAAACAAACAGCAGGCATCACTCGTCAATCCCACAGACAACCCGCAAGGCATGTCAAGTCAAACCAAGAGCAGAAATGTTACAGGTTTACCTTTGGTTTCAGTCATGGCCCATGATGCGTGCACATACCTTGGTGTTGAAACCTTCTGCGTTCTGGGTGATTCTGTAAAGTTGAGGAAAACGAAGCATGTTCTGCTGGCTGCACGGCCGGTCAAATATGCCCAGTGTGAATGGGGGCAGTGCAGTAAATATCTGGATTGTACACACAGAAAAAGTTACACATAAAGTCAGTAAAACACTTTACCTCCAAGAGGCCTGGACAGCTGAATAAGTGTCCGAGCAAAACCGATAACATTTAAAAGGATTTCCTACTAAGTCAGACACGGAGGCGCATAGCAGATGCCAAAATAAATAGAAAAACACACATGCATAGAAATATTTCTGGCATGCAAAGAGAGTAGTGATAAGAAGACAAAGTGAAGGTAAGATTGAGAGAGATAAGGAGAGAGAGTGACAGCAGTTAATGTCAACAAAGCAAAACCAAAAAACAACAACAAAAAAAAGAAAAACATGAAAGGTGGTGAGACTGGAGAAAAATGTATAGAAAAGTGAGAGAGATTTTGTGGATACTCACCACGTTGTAGAGGCCTATACACCAGCGCTCAAAGAGGATCTGGCCTGAGAATCCATTCACAAAGGCAAACCAGAGCTGGGACATAAAGAGAGGGATGAGATGAACAATAGCAGAGGTAAAACTGCCTTAGGGAGGTAGTCATAGTCTAAACAACACATAGGAATCGCCAAATCTGTGCTTGTGCTAAAACTGCCAAAAGCAATTTTGAGAGAATATCGGCTCTATGTGAAGCCTTTCGTACGTGAATAGTACAGGACAAAATCAAATATCTTGATAACTGTTGCATTATATTTATATCTACCACAATTTACATGACTTCATGAAAATAATAATTTATGTCGTAAAATACAAAAGACAGATAATGCTGAAACAGTTTTCAGAGTTTTTTCAATGACAGGCAAATGGGAAGCTGTTTTTAAGCCTTTTTATCCAAATGCTGTGACAAAAAAAGCAGCAGTGTTTTAGAAAAATGGTAGACTGACTTCAAAATTGAAAATCTTTTTAAGTGAATTCCCCCCGTACTCAGCGTATTCAGCTTTGGCTTTCAGGTCTTAAAAGAATTCCAAACGTTCTTCTGAAACCACAATCGTACTTTACAGGAGTTAATTTACCAAAACAGTGTGTCTAAATATGACTCTGGCCTTGGGGAAACGCTCATTAACACCCTCATAGACACATGGAAAACAGGCTGATCTGAGAGCAGATAGGGGAAATGTTTTGGGGGCCCCTGGTGTTGTGGCATTCCCAGAGCATACAGTGAAACATACAGCCCTAGGCTAGGGTCGAATACACAAAAACACACACACACCCTTCCCCCATATTCTGTCTCCAATAAGTGGACAGAGACCGTCGCTAACCTTTGGCCTAGAGTGCTCTGCAGGAAGCCAATCATGTGAGATAATCACAGAAACACACTCATCCACATACATGCACAAGCATAGAGTGAATGGCGTTGGAGGGACAGTGGGCTACAGGCGGTGGCTCCCGTGAGGACCTGCACCTGCTGGCATCCTTAATGTCAGACAGGGGGTAAAGCGGGGGTGGAGCACAGCTGACAAATACCCCTCATAACAGACAGGCCAAGGCTGCAGTGTGCCCTTTCATCACACACACACAAATCTGCTGACCCTTGGAGCCAAGGTCTCATCACTGCTGATCTAAACACACTTTTTTCAGTGTATGTGTGTGTGTGTGCACGCGTGTGTGTATGCAAAAGAGACAGAAAGCAGACACCAGAAGGGCACCTCGTCCATCACTGTCAGCCGTGTCGACAAACAGCTGCAAAATGTCTCTGTTAATGTAAGTAAGTGTGTGTGTGTGTGTGTGTGTGTGTGTGTGTAAAAATGGGGTTTGGTGTCAAAGCTCCTACCTCTATGATGTAGAGGACCACATTCTTATAGAAACAGTAGAGGATGCACTTGGTGACACGGTTATAGCTCCATGCCCCATGGACTAGCAGCAGCTTCTCTAGGTAGGAAAACTATGAATAAAAAAATACAGAGGGAGACAAAAGAAACACATTTCTATAACTAAGGAAATGAAATGTTACAAGAGGAAAGAAGAAACACACAGACAACAACCACCTCAAGGTTATGAAATTATTACTTTTTTTAACAAAGAGGCAGAGCTGGGGACATACATTTTATGGAGTATTGAAAATTACTTGCATTATTTGATGCCAAAGTTCAATATGTAAATACATAAATATTTAAAATGTATATTATTGATTTTATTACACTAACAGAAATCTAAGTTTCAGTAATAGACTTTATTGTTATGCAGCAAAACTGTTTTGAATGCAAAAAAAGGGTTAAAGTGAAGGTTTGTACGGCGCAATGTGTAATATAACTGTCATTGATATTGATAAGCATTTTTTATAAATCATTACTGGAGCCATGATAATTGGTGTGGCGCATTTATAAGCAATACCCAGCATTACCAAGAGGACACTCACTACAGATAAGTTGTGCAAGATGGCCAAAGGCTTACAGATAAGCATTACAAACGGGAGAAGTGACTGAATGCAAATATGTGAGTCAGAAAATGCAACATCGATAAGAGAAGATATATAAAGTCCAAGAAGGAGAGCCCTTTGGTTTCAGTTATTCCGGTTTCCATGAAGATATTATCTAGTCAGCTTAGCTTTTACAGGGAGGGAGATAAATATGCGTGGGAAAAGATGTTTTTTTTCCCCTTTTGTTCTTATGTTAATGATCAGTTCCAATGATCCCAAGACCTTTAATGGGGTTCCTGACCCCCAGCTTGGAGCCGTTGATGACGATTAATGGGAAAGAGTATTGGCTGACAATTTCATTGACCTTTATATTTTTTAAATGTTTCACGATAAAAATAATCTAATGGATTAGAATTTGATTCAACTGTGTCTGAAAGAGAACACATCCCCGTTTCATTTCATGCACGTGTTTATAAAGTTTCCATTTTAGGGATACAATGGCTATAACGCAGTGAGCAACAACAGTGAAATGATGTGATACTGAAATGATCCCTTTTTCCCCCAGTTGTTGCCCTCTAGGGAGTTCAAAGGTCAGTGAGCAGGTAAAGATTCAATGTCTTGCCTACAGACATTCAAGCAGAATGGACACTTGATGACAAGAGGGCTTTGACCAGACGTGTATCCGTTATCTCGGCATGTAAAGACCGTGGCATGTTTATTTGTATGACCCTAATCCTGCACCAATCAGTGACCATACCATGTCCGCACCCCACCTGTGCAATGGAGTAATCAGAGGAGTTGGTGGCCTGCATTCCCTCGTTTCCACTGATCCCCACTCCGACGTGAGCTGTCTGGATCATACCCACGTCGTTTGCTCCGTCGCCAATCGCCAGCGTGATGGCCTTCACATGTTTCTTTACCATGTCCACAATTTCTGACTTCTGCAGTGGAGACACTCTGCGGGCAAACGAAGAGATGTTCCGTTGATATTAAGTGTAAACAGCTGTCAGTAGTACGAGGAAGGAAAGGCTGAATAAAGTGGGAACAAGGGAAAGCGAGTAATATTAATGAGAGACGGAAAGAGAGGAAGCCCAGTGATTAGATAGAAAAGAGGAATAAAAGTGGGGAAATAACAGTGGAAAACACTCAAAAGGGGAAACAGAGGAGATGGATAAGGAGCTGGCACATGCACACACGCACTGCAGGGCTCCGTTTCCTGCTCTTCACTGGTATTAGGAAACAATGATTCACTGTTCTGCTAATAAGACCCGGGCTAGCTAATGTTTGATGTGTTTATAGATGTGTGTGTGTTCGTGCAAGCCTGCATACATCTGAGTGTGCTTCAAAGTGTGTTTGGGGAGCTTCCCGTGGTACTCCACCCTCTTGACCTGTATCACTGATCCTTTTTCTATAACCGGTTCTGTGTCTTCATTGACAATGAGGAACCTGGGGAGGCTCGATTACAGATGCTTCCCTTGGGGAAACGGAGCGCAGTGAGGTGTTACTGCATTCATTGAGTTACTATGGATATTTTTTTTCATTTCACAGTGCCATGTGAGAGGACAGAGAAAGGAAAATAGACTGTCAGAGCTGGTGCATGGATCTATTCATCCTTGGTTATGATTGGGTTGATTTAGGATCATCCTAGATTAGATACACCTTTATTAGTCCCACTCGGGGAAATTTCAGGATCTACTTCGTATTATTTCAGCTTTTATAAAAAGGACTTATTTTTGTAATTTCAGGTAGTCTACACAGCAGTTGATATTTTCTTGGAGTACAGACCTATTTCAAAGTATTTCCACCCATGTAATTGTGATATTTTATCGTGCTTTCCTTATTAATAAATATTACCTTTTTATGAGAGCACTCAAGTATCTGTTAAGTGTAATAGCTATTTTAGATACAAGGGAGTGATTATGCATGATTGGCAGCAATCTTATTAAAAGCTTCTGGGAGAAACATCCAAAAACCACAGTGTTTACATTCTGGACGTGGGGACCAGGCTTGAGTTGTCTTCATCTATATTTCCAAAACATGCTTTGTATGAGGAGATGTGTCCACAATATTGCCTGTCATTCACACTGCACTGATTAAATGACTCCTGTTCTTACTACCTGAGACCAAAATGGTGAAAGAAAACATACATAAATGTTGAAACATAGTGGGAACCTGACACTGGGACCAACTTAACAAAGCAAGTCATATTTCCCACAGTTTGACAGGGTACGGGTACATTTTACACTATAAAAAGCAAAGTGTGTTGTGTTTTACATGAGTCTCAACATGAGGCGCAGCTGGTATGCTCTACTATCAAGTAGGAGGAAGTAGCTTTTCAATGTGATACTTGTGTTTAGGGGATATATCAGATTAACCTAAATCCACTTATTACTGAAGTTAATACTCATTACGTTTCCGTGATTATAATAAGCAGATTGGAGTCATTTGAGTCACATATCTGCAATTAACACTGCACTCAAAGTATAATAAATACATCAACTCCTAGAAATAAACAAAAAACCTGGAACAGCTGTGAGTACAGATGCGACCCCTACCACGTTCATCACTGCTGATAATATTACAATATTGAATTATGAGCAGCTGCATGAGCTGTCACACGCACACAGAACACAATATGATGCATTCATAAAGATATGATAAAATGAAATCATGAGCAGATGTATGACTCTCTGTGAAACACACAGACACACGCCCAGCTGGAGCCCAGAGGTCATGAGATGGTCCATAGTCTCATGTCGATCATCTCTTGTCTCCATCAATTCACAATGCTGGGTGGTCTGTTTAGTATTCATATGTAACAGTGTGCAAGACATACCAATTTATACACATTCACAAACACACCTACCACCACCCCCACCCCCACCACACACCACAGGATATTTCCGAGGGAAAACCTCAGAGAGAATCTTGGCCTCTGTAGTTGCTGCAGAATTATGGGATCAACCTCTGCTCTTTGTTTTTCCTGTTTCTGCAACTGAAGTGTGTGAGTGAGCCTGCCTCTGCATCTCTGGCCTCTGACCACAAATCTCTCTTTATCTTCCGCTCTGTCTCGCTCTACCTTTTCCTTTAAACACTGCTAACAGTGTCTGGGACTGTGTAAAGTAGCATTTGAGAGATGAAAGACTGCCAGTGCTCTTCATGGTGGAACTGAGCAGAAAATAAGCAGCCGCTAAGTCCCCCTATAAGCCAACACGCAGTGAAGTTAGGAAGCCATGCATCCAAGTGAACCCAGCTTCACACACACACACACACAAATCCACAAACTAAACCATCACACACACTTCTAGTCAAATTATGTCACCAATATGTCCTTCAAAGTCAAACTGACAAGTAATTATATACAGGCCTCTCCTTGACACTACATACTTCTATATCCACAAAAACTCATGACAAGAACCTACAAAAACAGTGCTCCTGCCATGAGCTGCTTCCAGCTCTTGATGAGTCACAGTAATGAGTTTGAGTTTTTTTTGGCGATAACGTTTGCTGAAACTTTCAGGCCAATGAAATTTCCTTTGCCTTTAAATATAAGCTCAGGAAGTATGGAAACACTGATGCGGGAACCAGCTTGGGTAAGAAGAAAAGGTTAGTCCATCAGTAGCTGCATATATCACAGACCACATCCCCGTGCAGCCACACATCCATCCACAGATTTACGCGAAAGTAATAAATCCTACAGCATAAAAATGTATTGGCTGGTTCATTCATGTGAAATGAATTAAATTTTCACACACACACACACACACACCAGTCCTGTTGATGGCTCTGTTTCAGCAAACAACATTCACTCTCCAGTTGAAGTTCTGGCTAACGTTACCTCTTCAGCCCTGTATCCAGCCAACACTGGCTATTCTGCCCTTTCTGTCGCTGATCCAGCTAGGCACTCTCATGTGCTCCAGAAAACGATACCGCTTCATGCACTACCTCTGATGCCCTGAAACCAACACCTCCATTGATGCAGTTACAAACTCTGCTCCTTCTACAAGCCTGGCAGAATTCCATCACTCCACTGAGTGATGTTGGGGTCAGACTTAAAGTCCCGTAAACCAGATGACCTAGCTGTTTTCTGAGGGACAAGGCATGCAAAGGTACAAACAGAAAACTGTGCTGGTTTAAAGAATTCTACTGGTATAGAGTCAAATGCAAAAACGTTTTGCGATCAAAATTCACACAAATTACACACTGGGTTCAGGGCAAAGGGAAACTAATAAATGCTTTGAATGGGAAATAATAATTTCTATACTTCCTATGTCCGTTAAGTAAAGGAAGCCAAAATTTTGAAAAGTGATATGTAATCTAAAGAGCAACTCTAAATGCGATTTGGCTCAATAAAAACACATGTACATTTGTGCTTTTTAAAATTTAAATAAGTGTAGCTATCTGATGAAAGTCTGTTCTGTTGGCTTCTTTTGATCCGAGTAATGCATAGTGAAGCATCTGGCCTAACCTTAGCCAGGGTAGAGAGAACAGAGTAGCAGAGGGAGGGAAAGAGGTGCACATTGAGAGGGATGTAGTGAAGGATACAGGAGAGGAAGCTGGAGGCTGTTTGCAAGGCCTCTGAGACTTGAGTCCGGATATGCACGGGAGAGTCAATTACTTCCCCCCTGGTAGCGCACACACACACACACAGAAACATGCATACATGCACTTACAGACAAAAGACGAGTGGAAAGTCTTTTGTTAAAACATCACAGCTGCTGCTGAGTGGAACATGACCAAAAAAGGGAACATGCAATAAACATTCTACGAACAGAGAGCACTTTGTATGAATGGAAATGTGTAATGGCAAAGCTGCCATTTCGTATGTGTGTGTGCGCGCGCGTGTCTGTGCCCATTCCAGGGGCACCAGCGGCGAACGAGTCATGACTTTGACATTTCCATGCAGCTCAGTGTATTACATTACTCCTCAGTTCAACAGCCTTTTATCTTCCTCATTCATTTGGTGACCGTGGGCAACTGACAACCTTTACAAACACACATGCATGCAGGTATGGCTGACCGTATGCATGCGCACACACACACAGATGCTCTCAATTCATCATGCAGGCAACAGGGTAGGAGGCTTTCTCTGTGTTTAAAACTTCAAGGAGTTTTTTGTCTGGTTTCATTAAACATGTGCATACTTCTGGTAGAACTTTTCCTGTTGCTGATTCTCCTACATTTATCTTAGTTTGTTGCAGATCTGACATATATCCCCATGGCACCCAGCATTTTCCCAGTCACCTTTTAGATTGTGGAATTCTCCCACATTTGTTTCCATGGCTCTTTCCTGACTGATCCCAAAAAGTACATGGCATTTACAGTATATATAATCCTCTGGGAGTATTTTCAGGGACTAAGTGCTACTTTAAAGGAGAGGTGCTTAAGCCGTCTTTATATATAAGAAGTCTGGAAAATTTGATGCATCTTGCCATTGGATTTAACAAATGCCCTCCGAGCAGTTAAATTTACAGTTTGTTTTTTTCCATCGACAAGATAAAATTGTATTTATTCTATCATGCAGAAGTTTTCCAGTTAACAGCAGCAACATATAACAAGCATGTGCAAAGAGAAAGACAGGTAGAAAAAGACACACGAGTGAAAATGAAAAATAAAGCAAAAAACTGAAACCTGAAATATCACCTCAAATGAAGAAAGGTTTGCTAAAAGGGTGGTTTAGTGCTTGTGAATTCAAAATGTGCAAGTAATTACCTTGTATTTTGCATATGTGTAGCATGAATTGCTGCTGTGCTTTTGTGATTGATTGCTCCAGTGTTCCCTACCGGCAGCAGATGACGGCCTTGCAGGACAATGCCAAGTCAAGGAAGGCCTGGCGGAGCTCGAAGGACAGGGCGTATTTCAGAGTCTGGCCGTCAATGATCAATGCCAGCTCATTTTCTTTCCTCAGAGAGTCGCCGAGTGAGGAACAGTGGGCTGTGAGTGTGGCACGAGTTGCCTGCAAAAATAGAGAAAACATTTCTCAACGTGCTTTTACTGAAAGATCTCGACTACCACATTTCTTTTGTTAACTTCAGAAGAAATGATAGTTGGCTTGCAGTAAAACCCCTATATTTAAGTCCTTCCACCGTTTGGCATCTACACAAAAACATAAGCGGCACCCTTACCAATCATAACATGTCACTCTGGAAATGACTCTTTTTCTTATGTGATCTGGCAGAAGTACTTTAAAGTGACCACATTTTCAGGTTTTATGTTTTTGTGTGGATATTGCGGCCTCACAAAGTGGTGAAATACAAATCGCACAGATCAAAACACACAGGCTAATTTGTTGAAAGGTCAAAACCGCTGGCACTAAATTGAAGACATATGCTCCTGGTTGCACAGGCTGCTTTCATCTGGAGAAAGAATTTGCTTCTGTGTACACAACACAATTAAGAAAGCCAATATAAAGTTAACAGTTCTCAACATCATCAGTCTCACGTGCTGATGCTCAGAGGTCCTGGTTGGATGTCGAACCCACAGTTATCAAATCTAATATCTTTTCATCACAATGCAGCTCACAATGACAAAACCGTACTGCCAGAGGATAAAAAGAAATAAGATACACGAGCGAGACCAAAGTCATGGCACAGAGTACTGTGTCAGATTTGTAACAGCTAAGTGTGCCATGTGCGTGTTTGCGGGAATACCAGCTGCTTGTAGGGCAGTAGTTTGGGGCAGTTTTGATGGAGCTCTTGATAATAGAGGAACGAGGATTAATAGAGAAAATAAACAGCCCACCGAGTTGTAATAAATTCCATATGGAGAAGCAGGCACGCTACAAGCTACCAGTCACGCCCACACATATACCTGAAACTGCCTAAACTATGACATCTATGAGAGTCCCTGCATTACAGAGCATCACCATGGTGTAATTACATTCAAAGGTGCATCATGTACCCTTCTTGCTGTGATTCGTTGGTAACTTTTAGATGCTACACGTTCAATGGGATCAATCATTTTCCAATCTGCAAATTCATCAAGGAACAAAAAATGAAAAACAATTTCTAGCCTTACATGTTTTCTATGATTTGCTGCAATTTTTTTCCAATTAAGTACAAACCCTTCCTCTAAAAGAGATAAATATTTAGTTTTCCTAGTTATCTAGATCCAAACTGGCTGTTTTATCTAGGGACATTTCTGCCAGTTGCATATGTGGAATTCCGCGCATACACATAATAAACAGGGAGTGAAGCAAAATTAAATTTCCCATGGCAGGAACTGTTTGTGGACACATGAGCAATACAACTAAACACATAGCGTTCAGCTACATAAGCCCAAAGCCCAGACATAAAACTTTCCGAACATTTGATATTTGGCACTGTTAAAGACCTTCACTGTCACAATGGCCATCAGACCTGCAGAGAGATGACACCATTGTGCAAAAAAACATTCACATCAATGTACAACACAATCTTATGAACAATGCAATCTCTCCATCTTCTGCCAAAACCTATGCTATAAGCACTCCCTGTGCACACAAGTGTCCCTCCTCTTCCCAAAAATTCCCTGCTCTTGTTTTCTCAGCCTGAGGCTGTGTGTTTTTCTTTGTATGCCGGAATTCCTGTTTGCATTCACCTTTTTTCCCCTAAACAGAGGAAAGGAAAACAAAAACATAATGAAAGGATTAAAGGAGCTTACAGGTTGTCAGAGTTCTGAAGCTCAAATCATCTATGTGTGTGAAGTGCATGTGTTTTCACAGGGGGGCAAAACCTGAATGCATATGTTCGTTATCATGTAAGTGTGTGGGGGTTCAGTCTGTGTACATGTACATCATGTGTTAGAGATAGGGAACCTGACAAGACCTTTTCCTGCTTGTCTTCACTTCATCACAGAATTCGACACAAAAAGCCACAGGGGGATAATGCAGAGCAAACAGTAAGTAAGTGGATAAAAACACAGTAGATGATGCATATTTGGGGTTGAAGGTGTTGACGTTTCTATCAATGCTTTCAACGCCTTTACACAACATATTATGTATATAATACGCAATAATGCATCTATTACTAAGTGTGTCTGATAATGACGTGAAAATGTAATGCAACAATCACTTCACCTTTAAATGAATAAAAGCGAAGTGAACATTACTAATGGGATACTTTTTACTCAAAAGGGACTTAAATGTCTTTAGATGAGAAACTGGAAAAAGTCAAATACAACAGGTGCTAATTTTCTGTCTGCAATAGTTTGAGTTCTGGTCAATCCCCATCTGACTGCACACATTTTATTAGCTTAGAATGAGGTGCTAATACACCACAGTGACATGTCACAGCAGGTTCAGTCAAATCCTTAGTGGCAGCTAAGATAACCTGGGATAATAACCAGACTAAGCTTGCTGGGAGCTGCAGAGGCTTATGGGGTTGACTTAGGTACAAACACTAGTTAGCTCTTAAAACTAACAAGCAGCCATTCACCAAAGTACAGCAAGTTCAGACCTAAATGTATCTGTCTGACAAAAGAATGCCGGCTTAACATGAAAAGAAACAGCTCACAACAGTCCAGTATGATCTGTTAACGCTTTCTCAACACAAGACTGTAGAAAAATGCCTTACTATGCAAGTCTCTACTTTCTCACGCTAAATTAGCCCCTATTTTTGGAGACCTTAGAGGAAAATTTGCTTAATACTTGGGTTGCACCAGTTGCAGTATGACAAATCTCATTAGCAAGCTTTTTTATGTTCCAAAATAAATGTTTATTTTTCATTTGCATCTGTACTTTGAGAGGGCGGAAACTCTCAAAGACACACTTTGTAAACCATGTTCACAGGCTCTTCTCTGTGGAATTTTATCAGGTTTATATTTGGATCAGTAAATGAGGAGCGTATGGAGGTGGTTTGAGAAATCACAGGTCACCCTTTCTCATCACATACTCTACCATAAAAAGCATAAATGCAAACAATCACAGACACACAATGACCCGCACCCACAGACGTGTACGCAAAGACGCACACAACCAAAGGGTGATTTGTTCCAGACCACCTTCTATTCAGTAAGTGAATGCAGTGCATACAGTAAATGCCATCATAATAAATAACATAGACAGAGTATAAAACATACAAATAAAGCACTAAGAAAGATGAATGGTAAAGACACATAAGAAAGGCAAAACAAGGAATGTGAAATGGAAGAGAGAGAGAGTGAGAGAGAGAGAGCTGCTGAGTGAAAAGAAGGCGGAGAAAAACATGCTCATATCTGAACTGCAGATTCTGTCACCGGTGAGATTTAATATACCGTTTAATTATCAGACTGTGCATCTGTGCAAACACCCACATCCTCTGCAGCCATTGCCAGAAACATACACACAGCTGACAGCAAAGGCAAAAAAAAAAAAATACAGGCACACATTCTTCTTTAATAGTAAAAGACAGGATGCACAAAAATAAATATAAAAAAATCCTATAAACTTATTAATTGCTGGTTAGTTCCACAAAACTGCTGCATATGAGAGGACGGGGGGTTAAACGTGTGTGCAACTGTGTGCATAAAGATGATTAATGAGCAGAAGAGAGATGATGTTTGTTTAAAGGCTGTACTGCGGGCAGCGTGACGCTGAGCAGAGGATTGTGGGAAAGTGAGATGAAATGTATATTTAGAATTATCAAGCTGAGCATGTGCCATATGCATTTAGGGTAAACGGTGTGTGTCTGTGTGTCAAAGCCAGACGCAGACATAAGTGAAGGAGCGTTTAAAGTTCTGCTTCCTGTGTGCATCAGTATTGACTTAATAGAAGGAGGCAGGGCAGAGATTTGTGTCAGTCTGTGTGTGGCATATGATCTGAAGGTGACAGATGGTGCTTGTCACAGCTTCAGCGGTGGCAAACCGTTTACCCAGGAGGCATTGCTCACAAGGGTTTGTTTTGATGAGGAGGAGCACCAAAAGGAGATCGCGTTACCAGTCAGTCATCACCCTCACATGGCTCAGCCAAATCTCCCCCGTCTTCTCCCCCTTTCCAGATTGTCTATCTCATACATGAAGTACAATAAACACTCTCCCTGCTTTATTCACAAACGCACTCTGGCATTTCCACAAAGACCAGTTTTCTCTGCCTTAAACACACACACACACACACACATTTTCCTTTCACACATCAGGGGCTGTGTAGTCACTTCCTGTGCACAGAGAGGGTGCGGACAGATGTCAAGGTAGTAGTGTGAAGGACACATGGAGTGGAGAATGGGAAGCAATAGGAGGTGGGGTACATCTGCCGTCATAAAGGCAACTGCAAGATCCACAGCACAAAACTGCCTTTACACTGGTGACTTCAGGAAAGAGGTGGGACACTTTTTTTTTTTTTTGCAAATGGAGCCAAAAGGTCACCTGAGAGGTGAGAGTTTGATAAGCAGCTTCTGTTTTCTGTCACATGGGGTTACACTATGTAACAGGCATACTGGCATAAGGAGCCGAACTGGTGCAAGTTATTTTAAGTGTGGTGTAAGATAAGTGATCACTGAAGACAGTGTCACTTTCATCTACATCAGTCAGCAGTCACAAACCCAAACTCTTTGAAGTTGCCGCGATAGGCATGACTCTGACACCAAGTCCGTGCTATATACAGACACACCTTACATTTCTCATCTCACAGCTTTGTGTTCAAATGTATAACTGCTTCCGCCTATTTCTATATATTTAGGAGACTAAATCTGATTATTTGCTCTTAAGTGACGCTTTTTTTTGTTTATGAGTGGGATAGTGAGGGGCCAGAATCTCCTGTTATGTCATATTTGTATGATACCATAATGTAGTTGTTCTGTAAATTCTGGTAATGAAGGTGATAACGGAATAATTCCTTTTTTCCCGAACTTGACACCCAAAATAAAAGTATGGCATTTCCTTGAGGTCCAAACTTGGAGAAATATGTGACGGATTACCATAAATCTACTTTTTCTCTTCTGATATCAAAGGACTGTGATGTTCTTTGTTTTTTCCTGTTATTTAAACTGTTTTTATGCTGTTGCACATTGTGTTATTTTCTTCTGTTAGTTGTTGCATCTTCACATAATTTGTTAGCATTAAATTATCACGCCTTTTTCACCATCATCTTTTATCTCATATGTATATTATTCTATAAGCTACCAAACTTATTCGAAAGGGATTCATTTACAAACCTCATGACTTCACGCCATAAATGCAGTAAGCGATAAAGCACACTGTACATTGTGCAGTTGTTAAGATGAGAAATTGCAGTAATGCCTGATGGTTTATATTTCATGTCAAACAGCTGTCCTTGTCTACTTTCCTCTCTCCAAGTATTGCACACCAATCTGATAAGAAACCACTGTATAATTACAACATTTTTTTCATCTTATAACATAAGCGAACATGTGTTTTATTCATTTTAAAATGCAATGTTTCCTTTTTTGTGTGCCTTTCTATAAAAAATAAAAAAAACCTGAGGTCAGCAACAGAACATCACCGCTGGAATTGGTACCAGTTCAAAAACTTTCTCAAGGACCCATGAACAGGGTGGACGACTGCCATTACAGTGCAAAGCTTTACAGTTGAAAGATGGATTCTTTAGCCAGTGAAGTTGCTGCTAAATGGAGTGCATTGACTGGAAAGTCTTTGTCTGCATCTGGCACCAGAACATCAGGGTACGGCATCAAAAAAGTTCCAGTCACAGTGGGTGCAAGTCCGTTTTGTAAATGCATTCCCCTCATTTTCAAACAAAACAGTCTAGGATATTTTTTTACCAGTGTAAAAGTACTGTTGCTTTTTTCTGTTCTGTTCATATCTTTAAATATATATAGAAATAAAGTTACACAAAAAAAAAAACCACTACTGTAAATGCTCAATTGCCCACTCAGCCACTTGAACCCACCACTCTCTCCACAGTCTTTTATTTTGTTTATACTGGAGGTCCCGTCTTTAGACAGCGCAACGCAGCTGCAGTTTACATCCTTCATGGCTACATCCTGCCTCATTTCAAACGGTTCTTGTACTGAAGACTTTTCTTTCCACAGAAAAAGGGATTACAACGTATCCTTTTCATGTACTGTAGGTGCAGTAGGTAAAACATGATACAGCAGCTAACAAAATTACCTAAACCCTTTTAAGAGAGATCCATTTATAGTACTTACTATTAGTTTTCCTCACCAATCCCAGACATAAATATCACTAATTGAGGTCACAGGTTCCCAGAGTCTGGGATCATCCAGACACTGCTTTGATGAAAAGCAATACTTTAAAACTACTTCTGTTACTGTGTAAATTTGATATACAGTAGGTGTGACATTATGTCAAACTAAATGAGATCACCACAAATTTAAAAAAATTAACAGTCCAGGACCATCGGTTTGAATTAAGTGTGAAAATTATGTATATAAAGAATAGATATTCCTCTAGTTTAGAAACACACTAGACCTCGCAAATGGCACTTTCACTCATCAATGAAGAAAATCACATAAAAAAGGCCTAAAATCCATGTGCCATATTCACTGCAAAGTGAACAAATTCACTGGAGGGTATGTGTAAAAGAAAGAAAAACAGAACGTTTTCACATGACAGTGATCAAGCAGTCACACATGAAGCCTCAATGCAAAGCACACATAATTTGGGTTCTAAATCTAATCTAGAGATTAAGGCTGTCTGAGATCACAGCCTAAATAGCTAAAGGGACATAAATTGACCTAGAATGTAGACATTCTGATTTAGCTCAAAGTGCAAAAGAGTGTTTAATAAGACAAGCACAATACACTGTTAAAATATTGCCAGATCAATTACAGTACGTGAATATTCATCAAAGCAGCAGGAAGTAAGAAACAGAAAAATGGACAAAAGTGACAGTTCAGCTCTCTACTTGTTTCTTTTCCCCAAAGGACACCAGAGACTTTAATTACCTCCACCTGCGGGAAAGAGCCCCACCCACCAATCTATGAGTCGACCACACCCTGGTTCCCACGGTAACGTCGTTTACACCCCCAACTCAATCTACTTCCCCTCTAGATTCTCTGGCCAAAACAGTCTTACTATAGTACAAAGTGTACAGAGACACTGGAGGGGGTCGGTGGGACACGGATGATCTACTCACGTCCAGAGAGTCCTCATTGACGATGATGAGGGACATGCCGTGCGTTACCAGACGACAGGAGTAACCTGAGAAATGGATAGTTGAAAATGACGATTTCACACATGCACACAAACAACTGACTTAACATCACATCAGGCCTTAGCGATCAAAATGAGTCTGTCCATTATGATTCATCATGTACCATGTAAACCAAGAAAAACAAGCAACTCACAAATATTTTAAACACAGGTCTGGGTGCATGGAATTCACATATTATATCAATACCCTATAAATGTGAAAAATAAAAATTTCACATAGTTTTGACATAGGACTTCACAAATGTAGAGTGCCAAACTTTTAATGAGCTAGATGTGTATTTTGAGTATTCATTTCAAACCTGCTTTTTTCCCAGCAGTAACCATCTTTCTCTACTACTGCCAAGGAAATCCAAACATACTCATGTGACTGCAGCACAAATTAGGGACTCTTCTACACTGTGCACATTTGTCAGTGGCATATTTGACTGAGATAGCAGAGGCATGTCTGGCTTTTCCGCAAACCACATAATGCACACTTTTCTCCTAACTGTGATTTAATCAACTCCACAAAACGCACAACTCTCTGCAGTACTCCACATCAGACTGTTCCGATGAAGGGGACTTCCATATTCTCCCTAGATTTGTCTCCGACTACAGCATTCCACTGCAGACCAGTCTTACCCAACATGCAATAGTTGCCCATGATTTGAACTTCACCTTGTGGCATGGGTGTCTTTCATATCTTGGACATTTTAAATGCTTCCCACTCACCTATATTGATGGCAGTCTCCTGCTTGTCTCCAGTAAGGACCCAGATCTTGATGTCAGCCCGCATCAGAGTGGCGATGGTCTCTGGCACGCCAGCCTGGAGACGGTCCTCTATGGCTGTGGCGCCCAAAAGCATTAAGTTCTGTTGGTGGTAGAGAAAAGCATGACAAAGACACAAATGTTTTTTGATCGAAAGAAAGCACGAGTATGACATGTGGTACAAAGGGGAAAATTAGTTTAAAAGGAATCATGTTTAGGCTACAAACTCAGGCATCACCACTGTGTATGTGAGGGCTCGCTCTCTCAGAGGAACATCATCCATGTCTAATTTGAGGATGAGAGCACTGCCAGCAAGTTCAGTTGAATTGGAAAAGCAGCTTCGTTGGGCCTTTCCACCAACTCTATGTCTTCGTGCCAAGAAGTAACCCATTACCTTTCCCCCCTTGCTTTAATTTGTTCAGTATTTAAATGCATGTGTACCCTCATTAGACACACTTGGGCACACACAAACACTCGCACAGACACACAAGGTAACACTACAGTGTTGTTGACTCCAGTTTTATGGGGCTTTTGGCAGGCTGACGCAGGTAATTACCCTTGTGGTCTCCCAGTCTGAGCTACCCTCCTCCTCTTGCTTCCTCCTTTTCCCCTCCTCACTCACTTTTCTCACCTCTACTCATTCCTGTAAATCACTGCTTCTCCCATCCTTTCAGTTCTCGGCTCATAATTCTCAGCTGAAATCTTGACTGTTTTGTTAACTTTTGAGTCATGAAGCACTAGATTTCTGACAAATTCTTAAAAATAGCACTAAGTGTTTTTTATGTTTAGAGAAACAGACTAAAAGGGAAATTACTTAATGATGGGACACTGAATTCTAAAGTGTGGCAGTCAATGGAAGCACCCTGCCACCTACTGGCAAACATGAAAAGTATGTTTGCGTACGGACCTCTTTGTCTCAACTTTGGTTCATCATTAAAAATGTTAAGATGCGTAATAAAACATTGAGAGGCATGTCAGACTTTTAACTGTAGTCAAACTCAAAAGACATGCATATATAAAAATATGCTGGTAAAAATACGATCAGAAGCACACATCACTACAGATAAAAAAAATGGAATGTTTACCTTTTCTATTAATTCATAACACTCCTCTAGTTTCTGAGCACGGTCTTTGAGCACAGTGCTGACCCGATTGTATTCTTTTAGCCACTCCTGGTAGGCCTCTTCCTCCAAGTCCACATAGGCAAAACATAGAGTCCTCAGCCCTGGGTGGGAGGAAGGAGGATAAGATAATCATTCCATGTGGTCAGGGAGTCAAAATAAGTTACATATTTTAAATGGGAGTGAATTGCAAAAAGCCTTTTTTCCCAGGGATCTGACATCTGAGAAATAGAGAAAATAGAGGTAAGTAAGGAAGAAAAGTTTCTGATACCTACCTTCAGTAGCAAATTGTTCCAGATGAGCAACAGTCAGTTCTTTGTACTGGGATGCCTCTGTCAGGCGCTCAAAAATGACATTATCCTGCAAAAGTATTAAATAACAGAATCAACATTAAGATGATGTTTCTTTAAACATGGAAAATCACATGGAGACCATTGACGCCTTAGATTACACTGATAATGAGATTAACATACAGCTCCTTTGCAGTACAGCCGTAGTTTCCCACTGGGGGTCCTGACCACAACAGACATGCGTTTGCGATTACTGTAAAGGAAGCAGTGGGTTTAGTTACAATACACATTTATCTTATATTCAAGAGATATTTTCTGGGTGAGAGGAATATTCTTGGGTCCGTCACCTGGAAAACTCTAGCACGTTGAGCAGCTCATAGCTCATCTCCTTTCCTCTCTAAAGTACACAATAAAAATCAGCTCTGAACATTGCAAAAAGTTATTTAACATCAGAAATATGCACATGCACACTTACAGCTTCAATGATGACTGAATGTGGTGTCCTAGCAGTGAAGACAAAGCCAAGTCCTTTGGCCCCTTTGACCAGAGCTCCTTCATCTGGCGAGGAGGCCTGGTAAATAATCTGATTTTCTTCTCTCTCTGGGACCACTGTATGGCACACTGCCATCATTGTCAGGAACTCACAAATTTGAGGTGATGTAGGCTGGTTACACACATGAAACAGAGTGGAAATTGGTTTTAGCAGCAGCAGCTTCCTTCTTTTGCACAGAAATATTTTCAGTAAAATTTTACAAAAACCTACATGGTCTTTCTCTATGTTTTGGATAAGAGCAGGGTCATCAAATTCTGTAGAGTTATTACTGTTGGACGGCAGATTGCTGTGAGACAAAAAACAAAACAAACTATTTATAACATCAAATCGTTGAGGTAAAAAATTTGCTAAAGAGACTATTGTTTCGATTGAACCATAGACAATTCTCAAAGTAAGCTGTTCCTAAAATCAAGAAAATTGTATCAGGCAGGGAGGAAGGGCAGGAGAATTACCTGAAGTCTTCCATTGAACGATCACAGTCAAGATCAGGAAAATGGCTGCAGTGAATGAGGATTGATTGCAAAAGGAATCACGTAGTGGATTAGTCAGTTTGGTCAAAGCATGCACCAGAGAGGAATGGACAGTTAATCAGATTCATTAATCAACAGTTCATCCTTTACTACGTGTTAATACAAGTCATGAATTAGTTCATTACTAATGTAGGAAATTAGTTAGGGGGTTAGGGGAAAATATATGCACTAAGGCATTTAGAATAGCTTAAAAAGCAACTCACCCATATGTAATCCCTGCAATGGTGCACTTCTTAAAATGCATGACGTTACAGGTCAGTGTTCCCGTTTTGTCAGAAAACAGATACTTCACCTGGAAAATGAGAATGAATGGATACACACAGCATATTTCAACACAACTTAATGCACTCTTTTCATCCAAATAGCAAAACACGAGAAGTAGTTGCAACTGACCTGGCCCAGTTCCTCATTAAGATTAGATGTTCGAGCCATAGCTGGTGTATCTGTCTCTGAATAGTACATCTCCACATCCTGAGGAAAGATAAAACACAGCTAAACAGGTTAGGAATATTTTGACACAAAATTATGAATTCTGAAAAGATTCTGGAGGACACGTTTTTCATGCTTACCCAGTTGATAAAAAGAGCCTGAGTGAATTTGACAACCTCCAGAGTAACCAGCAAACTGATGGGGATCAGGTTGTTGTAAAGGATAATGAATGTCAACAGGTTATATGCGAAATTAGTGGAGATGTCACCTGTGAAGGGACAACATTCATTTATTAACTGACTAAAAAATGCAAATGGACTTTTAATTTGACACAGTTACAGGAAGTATTGAGTTTTATTGCTTGTTCTTGTTCCAGTAAATTGACGTTTCATGTTTTAATGGTTTCAGTGATTCATGATTGATTTTATAATCATTTTTCATTCTCTAAGGAATTGCCTGTCACAGATTTTATCACCATGGCCTTAAACCAATGTGCGTAGATATTAGATATCTTGTTAATGAGACCTCTACGTCAATATATGGGTGGCTGAAATAAGTTTAATTTAGTAGTTCACTACTGCAAATAAACTTACCTGCCCGGGACAGGTACCAGCAGGCGTCTTCTGTGTGTTCCCTGTTCCAGATGGCAGCACCCACAGAGCTGATCAGGGCCATGACTAGCAGGATGCCGAACAGGACCAGGATCTGCATGTTGGTCACCCGCTCCACATTAGAGCGCTTCAGCGGTGCCTTGGTGGAGTTCTGGGAGGTAGAGAGGTCAATAAATACAACAAAACAAATCATGACTAAGAAGCCGCTGATAATGATGAGTGACATTTATGAGACACTTTAAGTCTTTAATATGGGTTGCCTTTTTGTGGCAGAAAACTGTGGTAGCACTCTGTACTCTGGGACTACGCACTCATTAAGCTGATGGATGTGTTGATGCTAGGGCTTCCTATTTATTCTACAGTTTACTGTACCTGCATCAGTTTGGAGTCATGGCCGGTGTACACAACAATGCCCACAACCCACTGAGTATTTCTGAGCTGGGCTCCACGCAGCAGTACCTGGTCTGGACCCAACGGTGCTGGACTGAAAAGGGAAGACAAGCAACAAAACAACATTTTAATGAATAGAATTTTTTTTCCATTATTGCAGAATAATAGTGGAATTCAGTGGAAAAATCAAAGTCTTTATTTTTTTTTAAGTCAAGTAAAGAGTTCTTATGTTATATTCACTGGGTCATACATAAAAAAGATAGAAAGTAATTGCTAAACAGACAAGCTATTTTCATATTTGTTCATTATGTATATATTTAAGCCTCACTTCTGGTTTTCCAGTCGCAGTGTACCAGTGAAGTCATACAAGTGTCTGTTGGGACCTTCACACTCCAAACGACCAGACAATGCCATCAAATCCTCCAGAGTCTGGAATCCAGTTGTGAGAGGGAGACCCTGAGAAAATACAACCATGAGAAGTCAAGTCAAGTTTGGGAAAGTAGCACCTTTCATAGAAAGAATTGTAATTTAGCCTCTGTATACAAGTCCAAAATATACTAACACAGTAATCACATTACAGCAATACACTAAGAAAAAAAAACAAACATTGAAAAATAGAAGAACAGGTCAAGAATCCCAGCCGCCCCCTATGAACAAGTGATTCAATAAAGTTCAATAAAACAGTTCTTTGTTAGTTTCTTCCTCCTTTATGTACATTGGTAGTAGTGCTGGAACCTTCTACTTTAACTTTCTGCAGTTCAGCTTTATAGAAACAAAGAGACATGATTAAATAAGTCAGACCTGTCTGATTTTCAGGTTAGTTTCCCCATCGAGGTTTGAGGTCTCAATGTAACACATGGCCTGTGGTTCACTGTGGAGAAGGGACATGATCTCATAAAAATTGGGCTTCAGCTTCATTATAGTCTTAGTTGACAACTAAAAACAATAAATGACAGATGCTTTATTTACTGGTTACTGCCACCTGACCAATAATTTTTTGAAGCCTTAAAACATAGTTGGACTTTACACATGACGGTAAGACATTAATGAAGGCATACAGACACATAGACGTTGCACATACTTGTACCATGCATACACAGAAATACAGTCACACACATTGAAATCTGACCTGGAGGACACTATAACCATATCAGCTGGAAGGTGCTGGCCATTGGTGACCTTCACTATGTCTCCTACTGCCACCTTATGGCCATGATGCAGCAGTGCAACAGCGTGGGGAGAAAAGAAGAGAAGAGTTAGACAGAGAGAAAGAGGGTAAGAACTCAAGGCACAGAAATAGAGAAGGAAAATAAGAGGCATTTTAATTAGTGACCGGCCAACAGAAAGCAGAGACAGAGAGAGATTGTGACAAGTGAGCACAGCGGTGGACAGCTTAACCCATTCTAATCACACTGCAATGGGCGTTGACCAGCATACCAGCCAAGTTATTATAAGCATGTACAAAAGAGACCAAAGTAGAGAAAGAAGAAGTTGAGAGATCAGTGACTGAATCAGTCAGGAGATATGGTACATTGCACCATAAACCACAGAGTAAGTAGAACAGACATTTGCATGAGGTTTGCAAATAACAGAAAAATATGCAACGACATCTGTTCACACTTGTATCTCTACCCACAAACTTTATGTTATGATGATGAGATAAGCACAAGATAGCAGTCACATGAAAAATTTATTTTACAATGTTACACATATGTTGCAATATAATGTCTCCATTAGAAGTACGATTCGGACAGCACTGGTTAGCTAGGCAGCAATAACAAAGTCTGGATCCTGTCTGATAAGGTGGTTAAATTCCTGCTTCCTGCAGTGTTGGTCACCCACGTAATAAGGACTTAAATTTGATTTAATCCGACATTCTGAGTAAGACTGAGACGACACGCTAGAGAAATGAATTCGCTAAACAACGAACATCCATTGAACTGCAACATGTTAAAGTGACTGAATTTGGCAGACGACACTTGAAAGAATACCTTTTTGTTTGTTTGTTAGTGTTGGAGATGATGTGCAGGCTAACAAAGAAAATCTAATTATTCAACCTGTTTAGAATATTGGATAAATCACTCCTACAACATGAACTTAAATCCAAACCATCTTAATATGCCCTAAAGCATTACTGCTAATAGTCAAGAGTATCGGTTTCCTGTTGGCGACTGGAAACATTGACAGCTCCAGATAAAATGCAGACTCTGAGACCACAGAAAAGTGAGTTTGACCTGGGTCGACAGGTGAGACTGACACACAAATGCAGGTTCTCAGAGACAAATGCAATTACCGAAAAACCAAAATAAGTTAATTGAATTTGCAACTACTCCATTTTAAAACGGAATAAATCCACACGGCATTATACTGCACAAGCACAAGGTCATAGTATCACATTGTGCAGATAAAACAAACATCCATTTTCCTTTTTTAAGAAGTCTACATTTCCTAATCAAATTAGATTATATCATTTTATCTATTGCACCTCTCACATTTTGTTTGTCTAACAATACTGTCTGTCATTATCAACAAAGCCTGCTGAACTGAGCTGCTAAACACAAAGAGACTGAAAGAAAGAAAACAACGGAGTGACAAGTGAGAGATGAAATCTATGAAGGTAGTGTTACCTGTTTCCAGATGATCGTCTGCCAGGCCCCGTTCCGTAGCACTGAGGGACAGGACAACACAGCCATCAGTCAGCCTATGGAGCACCTCTCATACAGTATTCATAGCAACTAAACTTTTGTCGGAGGCTGGATGACCTGCTCTATAGTGAGTGACATAAAACCCGCCATTCACTCAGTCATGAAAGGACTACAAAAATTGCACAAACAGACACAAGCACGCGCATGGAAAAGCACACAGAAAGTTGATGCACATTATTAAGTGTGTACATTCAGTACATACCTGTTGTCTTCTTCTTGTTAACCGTGTTATCCGCTTTATGTCTTTTCTGTAAGAAGACAAATTTTTTTTTTTTAAATGCAATCACTGTTCTTCTTTGTTAAAGCCTGTAGTAGCATGTTCTGTGTACTCACGTAGTCTTCTATGATTTCTTTGATTCCAGCCACAGTGAGGATGAAAATAAGCGGGACAAGTGTAGTATATCGCCCGGTGGGTGACACATCAGGGATTTGCTGATGACAGATGAGAGGCACAACTCAGAAACAATGCTAATGAGTTGACAGACAGCAAGCGTTTACTAGCTTAATGCTTCCATTATGGACCATCACAGAGACGGCACAGATAAACATTGCTTGTAACTGGATTAAGATACACATTAGATGGCTAGCACAGTGTGTTCAGCTTACATGCTGAAATGGATATGGGGAAATACAGGAAAACTACTAAAACCATTTTATATTACAAAAAAAAAAAAATCATACAAAGCAGAGTTTGGAATAAGTCTCACTTTCACAAGGATCACATGACAATGAAATAAAAATCCAGTATTTAGGAAGAAAATGGTGCTGCAGGAATCCTGCATCATTTCAAAATAGGCTTTTCTATCATCACTTTGAAGACTGGGCCACAGCAGCTATAATCAAAACAATGAATGAAATAAAAAAAAAGAGCTTGCTGTGCCATCTACTGTTATTTTTTGTCAGTGGGTTTTACCTGCATGAGTGCAATGAACAAGAAGAAGGCATTGGCTGCCCGCCGGATCTGCTCATACAGGAACCGGGGTAGGAAGGTGAGTATCCCATACTTAGTGGTACTGCAAAACGGACAGGGCCAAAAAAAAAAAAAAGACTTTGTTTACATTCAGTAGGTGGAAGGCAGAGACAGGAAGTCCATTAGCAAAAGAAGGAATGCATGCATAAATGTTGTACTAATGATTTATCACGCTGACTCCCTTGAACAGCATTACCTAAAAGGCCAAATAACAGTCCTCTCCATTTTGGTTCTAATAATTGCAGCACTTGAAAATCTATTTGAGTCACTCAATACTCAAGAGGGGCAAAAAAAGCCATTAAGGGCAGCATCACATCTATAAATAGCTATATTTTTTTAGCCAACAATCTAAATTTAGACCTAGCACCTGAGACAAGAATTGTAAGAACCTTGGCGACCTCAACCTATCACTCAATCACCTATACTGATCTGACAATTGTATTGATTAGGCCTGTTGTTGCCAGCAGCTACCGTAATAGCTTTTAGAGGCTAAAAAGAAAAGAAAAAAAAGCCAACCTTGACATCAGAGGCTGCCTTGTGCCCTCACTGAAAATCATCACTTCTGCAGTGGTTGGTCTTTAATGGATCGTGCATGTTTGTGTGCACACGAGCAGGAGTGTGGCGAGTGCATGCACTTTACCACATTACACAATCTCTTAGGAGACAGACCCACAATCACTTTTTCTGTCTACCTCAAATTCAGAGATATAAAATGATCAGGGCGGTGCCTGCAGAGCAGTAAAAATGTTGGTTTGTTGCAAACTCGTTCTCCTGACTTTGATGGTCAAGAGGCCTATGTGCTACTGATACTACACCTATGATTCAGCAGATAAGGAGCTCCTTAATCTGATCAAAGACATGTGATACCAGACTCCATACATGTTTCCATTGGGTCAGACGAGAAAAAAAAAAAAAAAAAAAAAAGACACCAGCATCTGGCAGTGTTTTTTTTCCACAATACATCTTCAACTTGCTGATGGTGTTAACAGCTGTAAACTGCAGGGTGCAGACTCCCTCCTGCTGTTGTGAAGCTTAGGGGATTTTTTTTTTTTTTTTAAAACAAGGTCAGAGTTCTTTATACATTACAACTTGGTTGAGGCCTAAGAGGCCATTTTATGTAAGGTACGTTGTCTATATATGACTGCATAAACAATTTAATGATGGTGCAGAAACTGTGCATTAGAGATGCTTTAATGCAGACTCTGCAAAACATCTGAGGATGGTAAAATAGAAAAGTGGAGGAGGCAGAGAATTGAAAGGAGGTGAGTACACAGATAAAAAGCTACAAGGCTTTAATCTCAAAGAAAAAAAAAAAAATCAATAAAGCTATTGAACCTTTAAAACATAAACTGAAGACTTACAGGAACATCGAAGGACACACCTCTAGAGTCCGAGTGCTCCTGAGACTCCAATCAGCACACAGCGGGGCCAGAAATGCACATGTGATCTGGTCAGTTGATCCAGTGAGCCCCTGATTTAATCTTGTTAGTAAATTTGAAAAAGGTTCTTTTAAAAGTGAAATTGAATCTCCTGACAAAAATGGCAGACCACTGAATATCAACTGGCAAACAACGAGTATTCCACTTGCGGAACACAAGGGAGCTCCTAATGGCACCAAAACGCATTCAGTACAAGTAGAAATCATAAAAGGCACAGGCAGTGGCATCAATCCAATACTAACAAGGTTTGCCTGCTTGTCATTATTTACGGCAATAAAGGAGTCCATAACATATGTCATCTCCAGCAGGGATGACATTGATAAGAGATTCTCCACTGCAATGTAGGTCGTTTGGCCCTGCCCATGACCCTGCTTCTGACAGATAAGTCCAAACAAGCAGAACACTCACTCACATGTTCACTTTTGGACCCCAGGGGGGCACCCCGACACAATATTAAGAATAGTAAGATAAGAATTTGAATCTGTATGCTGGACAGTGAAGAAAGATTTGTCGTTCAAGTCTTGTTGCTTCAGATGCTCAGACTACAACAATGTCACGACTAAGGGAATCCCATCGACAGCATTTCGCCTGAGGAGTCACGTCAGACAGCTTTCATTTTCATTCAGACCCTGTCATCCTACAACAACCCTTCAAAATCACTCCCAGCACCGATAAAGCGTAGACCTTTGACCAGATAAAAATAGCCTAGGCATTTTGAGTAATTTACACAAACACAATACTGTGTTTAATTTTATCAGCAACAATAAATATTTATAAGCCTGTATTGATTAAGTAACACAGTCACGTTAACTTGTTAAGCAAAGCAATTTTCTAATGACACTTTCAAGTGGACTTGTGCCAAATACATTCATCAGGCCTGAGGAGCAGAGCCACGTTTAATAAGTGAGTTATTAAACAGTTTTATCAATAGGTTCATATGTTAAAGCCTGTTCAAGGTAAAACTAAACATTTTTCTTTAAAGTTTGAGATTTCAGACAAAATAAACAAAAAGGGAACGAGACCTAAAACAAGCTTCAGTGGTTCAAAGTCTGCTTGTTGAACAACATGCCAGGTAGAAAAACATGCAAGCAGGCGGTGACAGTCAAATCTGAGAACAGGGATGTGAAACCCCAAGAAACGTCTTCATTTGTAAAGAGTGCACAATGAACCACGGTGCAATGGGACTTTCTTGGGAAAGCTTATGGTGAAAATGAATTTGTATAAGTAAGTAGTGAGAGCAAGCTGGAACGTAAATCAATGCCCCAATTTAAATTTAAAAAAAATCTGTGCGTCTAAACTACTCAACATGCACTATGCAGCAACCTTGGAGGACTTTGTTATACCTGACATGGTTGTCGCAGAATTTTGTATTCTGTGGCCGGTTGACAAACACCGTCCGCGCCGTGGCATCTACAGGATCCGCCTGGGAAGTGGTTCCGGACATCTCATCATCTGCCTTGCGGTAGCCGGCGGACGAGCAAGCAGGTCCTGCACCGTTGGATTGATGAGAGAGAGGCGAAGCTGAGTGAGTGCGAGTGAGTAACAAGGAGAAACACAGAGATAGAGAAAAAAGTCGGAGAAAGAGAGAGAGAGAAAGATAGAACGATAGAGAGAGACGAATACCTGGTTTTACAGTTCAAAAGCAAAAGCGACCAATTAGTACGAGAGGAGAGTGATGCTGATGCGTGCTCCAGCCGGCGGAGTCGATTCAATGACGTTTCCCGTTATAAACAGCCCCCTCCCCTTGTCTTTCAGTATTATTATGCAGGTACAGTCAATGCACACACGCGCGTTTCGCGACGCCCACGGGACCCCCTGCGTATAATGGATGTGCTGAGAGATGCACAATGGCGAACAAACACACTAGGATCGTCCGTGTTATCAGCGCGCCAACTTGTCTACATGTAACACGCGGAAGGCTCGGCGCACATCGCGGCTGTCAAATATGCAACATGTACAAATTAGCTCTCAAAAAGTGACAGAAGGATGCAACACGCTTCTTCTGCAGAGTCTTTGCCTCCCGGCCCGCCTCGCTTTGTCATCTCCAACCATTTTACGCGTCGTGATCTCCGCTCTATTCACCCCCGCAGGAGCTCCGGGACCGGGACGTTTCCATCCCGGAGAGCTCCGAGTTACTGCACGGACTACGACGGTACTGCGGGGAACCTGAGAGGAACGCAAACAGCGTCTGGATGCCACAGTTTGCACAGCTGCTACAACAACGGCGGACCTGGACAGATGCAGCGACGCGCCGGTGCTCCCACTCCTCTCCCTCGGTCTCGCTGAGGAGGAAGCTCCCGGTCCCGGTGACAGATACTGGTCCGCAAAGCTTGTCCTTAGTGTCATCTGGCCGTCTGCCGACTCGGGTAAGTATTTATCCGGCGCGACTTGGACGTTCTTGTCCCTCCAATTTGAAGCTGATGAGCTTTGCTTACAACACGGCCAGACAACGGGAGAAAGCACATGGAGCTCCTTCGGCGCTGCGGAGAGGCAAAGCCGGGACTCCGCTTTTAAAGGGCCAGAAGCCCGATATCGCCTTAAGGTTTTGCGGTCAGGCACACAGAGGGTCAAATGACAAACCCCGAGACGTCAGCCATCTATCAGGAGATCACTTGCAGTCAGTGGCCTTACCTCCTGCGATTCCCGAGCAACAGCAATCAGGTCTTACTACTACAGGCTTCTGCTACACACTTCCTGTTTTCTAGCTCCAGTGTGTGCAGAGTGCCATCATGAACAGTCATGCATAACAAAATTACCTTCAATATCTGGTGAGTCAAAAAAACAAAACAGCCCCTATAGTCCCGTTTATTCTAATATGTTTTTTAATCTTGTGATTTCTATACTCCTGAGCCTTATAAATGGCATATTTTCAGGCTGGTGCATAGGGGATCCGGGTTGGATTACCAGAATGAGCATCCAGTGTGGGTCCTTGGGCAAGACCCTTCACGCTGCTGCCTTTAACTGTAGCCTCAATGTCTCATTGTACCGGTCCCAAGCCTGGATACATACAAAGGTTGTGTCAGGAAGGGCATCCGAAGTAAAAACTCTTGCCAAATAAAATATGTAAATTGTATTGGGAACGGAAAAGGCCAAAAGAACTCATCATGTTGTCTGAATGCATTGTACTTCTAGGTGTTGAACAGTGCCATGTGTTGTTTGAGTACGTCTGTATAAGTGTTGATTCAACAACAGGGTAATTAATTGCATTGATAATTTGTACAGGAGTACGAGCCTGCTTTACAACACACCATTTCTGTCATTTCGGAAGCTGTATTGTGGTATAAATTAAGTGACATTAACAGATCACATGATCATTCTTCCTGTTTACTGATAACCACATTTAAGTACCATTATATTCTATTTGAGCTTGTAAATAACGCTATGAATCACAATTGATGCTTCCATGTCCTTCCACTGTGTTATGACTTTTTACACTGGATATCCACATATAATATACAGCTTCTTGAAGGTGATTTTTATTTACTTCTTCCATAAACAAAATATGAAAACTTAATATAGTTGTAGTGTAACGCAGCTTATTGTCCCTGTACATCAATATGCTAAGTTTGTATAGTTGAAGATTATGATGTCAAAAAATCCCCATCAAATATGCAGCCATACTATAGTGATATTCCAACCCATCCCACAAAGCATGTGCTTGAGGCAGAGAGCAAGGGTCAAAGTCTACCCAAGCACTATGATAATAGCAGTGTACCTCTTATCTCTCTATCGCTGACCAGGCTATTACCTTCCTAAGAGGGCTATAAGTCACAATCACAGCTCAGGTCTCCACACAGTAAATTGTGCTGGGGTCATACAAGATAGTAGGCGGTTGTATGGAAATGATTACAGATGATCCAAGGTTAAAAGTACTGAAGGGCAGTGAGCAGTTAATTTTCTACTGTCATCTTTTATACTTCTGTCACAGAGCACCAGCAGCCTCAGTTTATGAACACATTTACTCTCCTCCAGCCTTCATCGTGAGATTCCTGCTTTTGTGTGACGTTATGTTATTTTGTTATAGAACTATGTACCCCATCACAGCCACACCTGAGTGATCTGTCTACTTTCTAAACCATTTCGACTCTTTTCTTTACCCTTTGTGATCAATATTGCCTTTCTCTGCAACTCACTATAGCTCTGATTCATTTTTGTGCAGATCAATGCCGCCCCGTTACTCATCTCTGATGGAAAGAAGAAGCAGTCACCTCAGTAACTCATTAGGGATGCACCAATGATGAGTCAGCCACACTCTCCAGCAGAGCACAGTCAGGTCAATTACACATGAAGCACCCAAGCTAGTAGGACAGGTACCATAAGACTGATGACCTGCAGCCAGAACAGGTAAGACAAGACTGATCCTTCCTCAACAAACACTGATCTCAAACTACCAGCTAGCCATTTGGATGGAGAACCTTAAACATAAAACACAGCACCATGCATCAACGAGTCACAACTATGACATTAGCAGACACCAAACAAATTATATACAGACAATAGATCAAATAACTTGAGTAACGTGTGTTGAAAATGCAGACATACATATTCATAATACACGTCATCCAGAAGATATGTCTCTCATTACAGGGCTTAGAATATCTTAACTCTCTATGCTAACTTAGTGTTTTGGGGCAAACCCAAGCTGCCATGGCCTAGTGCCAAACTTTCACTGTTAAAAGCAGACTGGGCTACTAAATAATGGATAAAGATGGGTTGCATAATTCATCAACATTTTCCAGTATGGCGAGGATATTTTACCAGACACTCTGCCTTGGTGACGGGGCTCAGCCTTCACTCAAACAGCTCACATGTCAGCCTCGATCACAGCATCTTGCTGTATGACTGTCAGTTAGCATGACTGCCAGAACCCTGTTTCAGAGCTAAACATAGCTTTGGTGATGCTGACACATCTAACCCGTCTATCTAATAATGATGCCCTATGTACATAACACCCTGCTCACAAAAGAAAAAGCTACTGATCATCACAACTGTTATAGTACAATTATCCCAGCCGTGGAATCACTTCCATGCTCAGACAGTTTTCACATTTTTACTATCTGGAAATTGATGCAGTTGAAGCGATGAATATGCATAGTCCAGTATGTCAAGCACATTCAGTTTCTGAATTGTTATCTTCTCATCTTTGCAATGTGGAGAAAAAAAATGGTTGGAGTAATTGTTTGCGATCAAAATTTCTTGCTTTCACAATACTTCACATCCCTTAGAACGCATTTTCGGCTAAACTGCAACAATTTTGTCTTTGTCGAGAACTTAATGCTGTTTAGTTAAACATTTAACCTTCATGCCTCTGTCCACCAAATAATTTTCAGTAAAACATTACCAACAGAACACCGTCTGCCCGGATGACCCCTACGTCCCATGGCTGTCCAGGTCTCCGAGGTGACCTGTCGGCCCTACTGGAGCGGCCTCCTTGTTCTGGTCCTCAACATTTCCAATGGGTCCATTTACTACCCTAATGGAGTAAGAAGAGAGGCAAGAAAGCCTCTTACAGACTGAGTGAGCGAGCTTGATAATCTCCTCTATGTCTGCTCTGCAACTTCACCTACTGCTAATCCACACGCTGATAATCCAGGTGAGACTCCAACGTGCATGCATACATACGTATAAAAGAAGATTCTATTACTTCACAACATAACAGAAATCTTCATACACACGTTACTTCATTGTCAATTGACTGTAATATGACAACTTCCTGCACAACACAGACTGTGTATCACACAACCACAGTAAAAGCTCATACACACCAATTATGTTCTGCATGCACAAATTTACTACACACACACACACCTTCTCAATGCACAGAAGGGCATAATGATTATTTAATGCTTTAGAACATGCAACACCCCATGCACCTGATCCCCTTGCCACCCACACACAGTTCAAAGTTCAATGCATGCTGCTACGTTTATGTACATACACTAAGGCATGCCACATACACACATGTGCCACATGTACATCAGCAGGCATTAAAAGTGTACTACATAAAGCCCTTTGTAGACAGTTGTGGTTCCTCAGTACTACAGTCTCACACGTGTGGTCATCTCACTTTTCACAAGCACATGCAGTGGGATCTTTATTCCTCTTAAACATTCATTACTCCAGGCCCCAAGGAGCTAAAGATTATTCGGAGTCCACAGCTGTAATATTATGTCTTAACCTTTTCAGAATGATATTCACTGACAACAGGTTGTAGCTCATGAGGGCCGGGGGTTGAAAAGAGCTGCTCTCTCTCTAGTGCACAGCCACATGCACCTTGGGACTCCAAACACAAATGGGGCATCATCCAGTCTGGTACGAGCAAACTCACTTTTGTCAAACCTGTCTGTGAGGCGGGCACGCATGGTTGCACCAGCACCCAGGTCTGGGTCCTGTAGTTCAGAAGCCTCCTGCCTAATGGTGGTCAACACTAACTGCTCTGTGGGCATCAAGAGAGGCCGCGGCAGGAGAAAACAACACACACAAGACAACATGTCAATACACTGTACACATACCACACAACACATCTATGTGTCAATAACTGCACCGTAAATGTGTTTGTGTGTTCACTAGAAGCATTCTACAGAGATGAGAGTCATGCATATGAAAGATGTGTCAGAGTCGACTGACCAAAATACCTGCAACCTGTCCTGGAGCGCCCCCATGTGTTCAGCTCGGGTAAATACCTTGTTTCTTTAATTTGGCGCCCTTGTCTCTCCCAAGTGACATCTTCAGTAGCTTAGATGCCATGACAACCAGTCATTATCTTAACAAAACAGATGTATTGTTGAGTCTAATGAGCATGGGTGCCACTGACTAGACTCCCAACACTGTGGCAAGATTCGCTGTATTATATTGTTATTTTTTTAACCCACAACTGAAATAAAACCGTCCTAGAAAATCTGCAAAACTTGTAGTCATCGTCTATTTGGTTTAGGTGCATATTGTAACAGGACCCTATTTTCCCACAATGTAATGTGTTCAGCTAATGGCTGCAAATCATTGTTTTTCTGTGTTTATCTGAGATATGCAAATAAAGGATTCTAAATATAGCAAAACATTCCATATGTTTGAAGAATTTGTTTATTCAGCAGTTTCTATTTGGTACATTTGTCAGTGTAACTGACAGATTGGCAGGTGCAGACACCATCACCATGAGGCAGCTCACTAATTAGAGCAAAGAATCAAGAGGTCAAACTTCAGAAGATTACATGAAGAATCCGAGGTGGAAATGTGTTCCCAACACACCAGATGATATTCATATGAGTCCATTTTGAACCACCGCCTCAAAAAACTTTAAATACTTTTAAACCTCTTGGAAGGACTTTCAATTGCATGTTCACTGCCAAAATACCACCGGGATTAAACTATCCAATTGTGGACAACTGGACAATGACATGGAAATCAAACTAGAGACAACGGGTGTATGATCCATATGTGAAGGCATGTAACACTCTTTCAGCTTTGACCTTTATCCTGACAAAACTGTAATGTCCCTGTGACAGAATATCTTTGTTGCATTTTATTAAAAAATACAACAAACAAAAAACAAAAACAAATAAATACATGACCTGAAGATAGTATGGCCCAGTTGGCGCTTATATTTGGTCACAATTTGTCCCGCTTTCTATTTCTGGAAGTTGCAAAAGCATGAAGCGATACCCACACACACACACACACACACACACACACTAAAGCCAAGCACCACACAATATGTGGCAGTCACTAAAAAAACGCGATTGGCTGAGTCGAACAAATGCTCCTCTCCTCCAGGACAATCCAGTGCCTGGTTTCGAACGTTTGCCAGCGCTGATCTCATCCCGTGTAGCCTCGTATGGAGAATGTATTCAATGAACAGTATTCTCTGTACACAATCTGGCAGACACACGCTCTGTGTGCAATTGCCTGAAGCGGCCCTCCGCATTATTTGAGTGTGTAAAATGAAATGTTATACAATTCCGGGCTCTGCATGTACATGGCCTTTAAGTGACTTGAAATCAATTTCGCGACGAGCTCAGAATAAGAAGCGCTCCTTGGATAGTCACGTGTTTTTTTAAGTCGGCAGGGTAATAGGCTGTTCTTGGACGGATCCATGTTCGTTGTACTCGTAGAGTGAGGTACATTTAATTTTGGAGAAAATTAAACGGAAATTTAGACGGATGATAATTCATGATGTTAAGGCAAATCAGCCTGAACATCTAATTTGATAGACCGATTTAGACTGTGGATGTCAGTTACAATAAAATTGAATAATACTGCTATCGCGCCAGTGTAATTAATAACATGTTGTGAACAGTGACACATGAGATACGTGACGAACTGTTATCTTTACATGATGTTGAACCACGGATCTCTTGTTCTCGTGGTTTTTGCTTTATGTATAAAATAAATAACGGGCTATGTAAAGGGCACACGATTACTACCTGGTCGAGCAAACACCTGCAGTCTGCTTGTCCTTGCATCCCAGACCGGTGCCAAAAAATGAGCGAAGCTAGAGGATAAACACCGGTACAGCACCCCACATGTATGCCGCAGTCCAAGGCATTACAGATCCCGTTATTATGCCGAGCACATATCAATTACGCACGATTACATCCAGGCCGCTATATCCCCCATAATGACAGGCCTATTAGTAAGCTGGAGATAAAGCGACTTTACTGTGACATGTCACAAATTAAACGGCGGGTGGAGCCCCGATCGAGACATAAATACGGTGTTTTTTTTAGAATTTTTTTTATTTAGCTTACCTCCTTCGCTGTGTATCTTCTTGGCTCTCCGGTTGAAATACATTTTGCTGGTAAGCGAATATCGTTCAGACTGAGAAGAGGATGCCGGAGCGGCAGCATGCTCACGGCTCACCGACAGAGCTGGGGACCGCTGACCTGGGCCCGCGGTGCGGACACCGATGCTGCTGCTGTTTCACCGGGATCATAATTTGTCGGCTGGGCCGCGGAGGTAATCGTTGTCGACGCTGGTTTTAGTCAGCATCAAAACAGAAATACTGAGGAGAGGAAACTTCCGGTTACACTTTCAGTCTAATGGATGGACACATCGCGGTTTATGTTAGTACGAAAAAATAACAAAAAAAAACGAGAGTACGATGGGCTCGAGACCAGGCACGCCACCTTTACCGGTTTAGTGCATTACCAGAGACAGTTAAGGATAATGTAAAAATGCACAAACGCTGCGGGTTTGATAAATGGCCGAGGCCTTTATTTTGAAGGTCACCTGTCAAGCACACATTCTGACTACCATACCATGGATAATCACGGGTTCCAGTTCATGTAACATAGTTCATTCCTTTACTTTCTTTTTGCTTCTTGGTAAACTACACGGGCATTTTCAGTCGAATAACCTCTCGGCTGGGATGTCTGTTTCTTTAATTTGTCTGCTGCGAGTAACCCACTCCAATTACGATTGTAGGATTCAACGTGACTGCATGGGTATTATATTTCAAAACTTGTCGCTTTCACCAGTCCGATCCTTGACCCAAAAATACACAAGTACTCTTGTGTGTCCGGTTTTTGAGTTAGAAAGCAAATATACACGCAGATAACTTCAGTCCAAAAATGTCAATCGTTGCTACATTAGCATCACAAAGGATTACTTCTCATTAGCTTGTTGAAAACTGAAATGTCAACCGATCGTAAAAATGTGTTTACTCACCATTAACCATCTTGAGAAACTACAAGAGTTGTCTTCTATCCTTGTATTAATTCCGTCCGCTCCATTTTACCTATAATCACGACCCGCTTCCGGCTGTCACGTGATTGACCAATGATTGCACGCGCGGTACTCAAAATTCATGTCACGTGTACGTATTTAAGACAATATGCATATATCCAGGCATAACAAAGCTGCATTTTATTCCATTATTAAGGAGCAGAGAAGAAAACACATGTTTTCTAATTTATTACATAGTAACATATTCAGTAACTGTTTATTTTACTCTCATCACATGGTAACATAATACTGTACTTAATTCATATTTCAAAAGTTTATTTCCATCTTATTAAATAGGAACAGAATAAATAATCACTCCTGAACTGTGTGGCCACAACCTTTTTTCACTTCTAAGGTGGACATTAACTGAACAGAAGCTTTCTGAGAACCAGGTTTATTGGTACGCTGGATCTCTCCTTCAGCATCCACACCCACATGCGCACAAAGAAAACCATACACACTTACCCCACTATCACACATTCTTATATACTCTACTGTATCATTCCTGCAGTTTTCTTAAGTCACCTGTCAACGGCAGAGATGGAGTTTCTCCTGCATACTGTTACTGATGATGCACAAAGTGACCCTGATGGCAACAACATTGAACTGGGGGTTCAGCTAAATAACTCATCTGTGCTGTACTGGAAAAGCCACAATCTGTGTATGTAATGTTAAAAAAATCATAAAGAGCATACAGTAATATATTACAAACACTGTCTTACATAGGTGTATCACTAGTACTTTTGGAACTGAAACAGACTATGACCTTTGCACTGTGACTTAATTGAAAGCTCTACTATTAAAACAAACATTACTCTGGAGTCAGAGCTATAGTAGATACTCTGGACATTGACAGTTTTCATCAAATATCATAGAGAAATATTTCTGAGGCAATTTAGCCACACAAATGCACTGTGAAAACCCAGAACAGCATTTCTTTTAGTCGGATGTTATGTTTTAGATTTAAAAATATTCCAAGTTTTTGTTCAGCAGATCTGTCAAGCTCATTGTTAATGCTGTTTTCTGAGGTTGCACCAGGGTATCCAAAAACAGGTATGGATCCAAAAAAAGTGACAGGAATTAAGAGAACATTGAGTTCAGGACTGACGTGACTTTTTAGTCCCTTCCAAGTGTTGGAACAGCAAGGCCAAACTCCTTTTCTTTTAATGTTCACTGAAGACATTTGTGTTTAACATCAAAAGATGAGCGTGAGACCAAAATTCAGAATCGCATATTTTATTTCCTGGCATTTCTATTTAGATGTGTTGAACAACTTAGAATATATCACTTGTTGAATTGGAACAAAAGGCAAGGTAAATACATAATATTTGGTTGCATAACCCTTACTTACAATAATGCCTCAAGCATATGACCCACGGACATCACCAAGCTGCTACATTCTTCACTTATGCTATCCCAGGCTTTCACCTTCTTTCAATTCTTGTTTGCTTCGAGGGGTTTCTGCCTTTAGTCCCCTCTTCATGAGGTGAAATGAATTATTTGTTGAGTTAGGATCAGGTGACTGACTTGGCCAATCTAACATTAACTTCCCCTCTGTTCCCTCAATAAAGCCCTTTGTTATGTTGGCAGTATGTTTTGGGTCATTGTCCTGATGCATGACAAAGCTCTTCCCAATTAGTTTAGATGCATTGCTCTGTAAATTGTCAGACAAAATCTTTCTGCACACTATTGAATTCATGCGGTTGCTACCATCACCAGTTATACAATCAATGAATATTATTGAGCCTGTTGCAGAAACAGCCATGCAAGCCCAGGCCATGACATTTGCTCCACCATGCTTCACAGATGAGCTTGTATGCTTCAGCAGATCCTTTCTTTCTCCAAACTTTGGCGTTTCCATCACTCTGGTTTCGATTAATCTTGGTCTCATTAGTCCACAATATTGTTTCCCATAACTTTTGCAGTTGACCTGTGCACTTCTTTGCAAATTCCAACCTGGCCGTCTGATTCTTAGTACTGATGAGTGGTTTGCATCTTTTAATACGGCCTCAATATTTCTACTGTCAGTCTTCTTCAAACAGTGGCTTGTGATACCTCAACCCTTGGACTCTGGTCTGTGTTGGTGATGTCGCTTGTTAATGTGTTTTTGACAGCTCTCACAATATTTTGGTCACAAATAGCTGTCATTTTCCTTGGCTGACCTGTGCGATGTCTGTCGCCCAGAACACCATTGTATGTTTTGTTTTTTTGGACATTCCAAACTGTTGTGCTGGCTGTGCTCAATGTTTATCCAATCACTCCGACAGATTGTCCTTCATTTCTCAACTTCAAAATGGCTTGTTTTTCTTCATGTTGGGTTTCCTCTTTCACAAGAAATACAATCTTTATAGGCTAAACCCAAGGCAAGACTAGTCAACCAGAGCCACTTATTGTTTGAAGTATCAACCTAAGAACCTATAAGAAACACCCATCAGTCAAATGTTCCAGTATTTTGCTTCTCTAAAAGAAAATGGGTGGGATCAAACAAAAGCTGATATATTTCAAGTTGTTCAACACATCTTAATACAGATAACACTCTTATCTTATATCCACCTTTTAAACCTCTTAAATCCAAATGTCTTCGGTGAACAAAAGAAAAGGAATCCCAAAACTTTTAGAGGGGACTGTATATTTAAGCAATACAGTGCAAACGGTGAACAGCAACACAAACAACACTGTTTTTCCTCTCCTTATTGCACAATTTATACTAAATTCTTACATAAACATCCTGATTACCAGTTTAACTGCATTTAATTGAAATTGTGCTGCTCACATGAGTAATGTCAATCAATGTCAATGATTGGATTTCAACTTTTAAGGTTGAAATCTGTATTATAATTACATGGGCTATGAACAGGTGGAGGGTTTAACAAAAATACAAAACCCATTGAATAAAATTTTTTAAAAATAAATTCAAAGCTCATACACATCCCAGTAAATAAGACATTTCTTAATCGACTGAAGGGACAATATAAAATATGAGCTGAGATTAGCTTTAAAATGGATGACCGCTTTAAAAAAAAAAAAAGTTTCCTGATTCCATTCTTGACAGATGGCATGTGAGGAGCAATGCACCTCAAACTCATTATATATAAGCAAAGATTAAATATTTACAGCTTATAAATCAAGTTAGAAGTGAACGGTGTAGTCCAGTTGTAGCAAGGAGATATCCCATGTTTCAGACCTTGAGAAGTTAATTTGAGACTAGTCAGCAGCAGCTACAAGAGCTCCTTAAGCATTAATGCCATCCATTAATATTGGCCTAAGACCTGCAGAAATGGTCAAAGAAAAAAAAACCAAAAAAAACATTGAAAACAAAGTCTAAAAAAATAAAGTTGTTAATTCTCTGCATTTATAGTTTCTTTTTTCATACATTTGCTTCAAACCTTCAGAACAACCTTAAAGAAATTTAACATGAAAAGCACTATGTACATGCAAAGCCCACTTGGGTCTGCTCAGTTAAGCCAGCCAGGAACATGACAGTTGTGTTTATAAGCAAATAAGTCAATCATGATGCACTCCAAGTATGGGTTGCCTACATATTGGACAGGTGTTGTTATCGGAGAGCCAGCGGTCGATACAGTGGATGTGGAATTCATGAGAACAGGGTAAGCGACGCAGCTTGTTGCCCTGGGCGTACTCATTAATGCAGACACTGCAAGCACGGCCTATCTCCCCCTCCAAACTGGCCTGGCCATAGGTGCGTGTGGCTAGATTGTCAATCTGCTCTTTGGTCAGGCCACGGGGGTGTTCATCATCCTCTTCATCATTCAGCAAGAAGAAATGTGCCAACCGCAAAATGGGTAAAGTGCCATTCTCTACAAGGTTGTTGGTGTCTCTGCTGGTGGCCCGCCCCTCTGTGGTACTCACTATGCCTCCTCCTAGCCTGGCCTGGCCACCATGGTCCTCTTCAGTGTCCACCAGCCCTAATCTCTCCTGATCTGTCCCAACTGTACCAACCTGACCAACTGCCCTCTCATTTGAGTGCAGATGACCAGCTGGGCTAGTGCTATTGTTTGTACCACTAGCATCAGCATGACTGGGAGCAACACTTTCAGAGTCTGCTTCTGTCTCCATTAATGAGCTCAGTTCTCCAAATCCGGTCATGATCTGGCGTAAGATGGAGCGAAGGGCAGTAGAATTGGGTTCTCCAAGGCCCGTCTCACTAATGCGCCTCAGTGGAATTCGGATAGTGCTCACATAGGTGCGGATCCCTGCTCGCTCAGAACGGGAGATTGTACGTCTAAATCCTCCACTGTCACTTTCAAATGTGACAGTGTTCTCAGCAACCCGGGCACGAGAACGTGTTCTGCTAGCTATGCTATCACGGTCACGGTTTTCTCCAGGTCGAATCCTTCTTACTTGCAGGTCCAACATGATAGTTGGATGGCGGCGTACTGCAGAACTTCCTCCTGTAATGTGTGACTCACTCTCACGTTCTCCTGTCTCTGTGGCAGGCTCTGTTACAGCTGCAGGTTCTGTCACAGCCTCCTCCATCTCCATGGACACAGAATTTGCACCACTGCTTGGATCAACAGTGTGGAGGCCAGAGCCGCTGATGCCGGTGCTTGATGGAGGAGTGATACTGGAAACAGGTGTTCTGTGCAAAGGTGAACGACTTCGCCTTGAGAGGCGCGATGAAATACTGCCTCCTGCTGCCGCCCGACGTGTACGTCCACGTGTTCGAGTCCTACTGCCCCGTGATTCGTGTCCCACTACTGGGATCTGAGGCCCGGACTCAGGTGACACACGGGGACAGTCTAAAGGAGAGGTCACATTATCACGCCCATGCTCTTCTGCATTCAGGGCTTGATGTTGCAAAGGTGCAGTTTGGTCAAGAGAAGGGGTGGGAATAGACTGGGGTGGAGCTAAAGAGTGCAAAGTAGAACCTCTTCTCTGGGCAGTGGTTTGGGGGGCCACTGGTGTGGGAAGAGCAGGGGGGCTCATAGAAAGAGTAGTAGTGCTGCTGCGTGTACGCCGAGTCTGCATCCTCCGACTGAGAGTTGGGCGAGGGGAAGGGTAAGGGGCTGGCCTGGGTGTAGTTGAAGGCCGAGGGTTAGAGAAGGAGGAAGCAGTGCGTATAGATGCCGATGTAGTGTTTGGAGCAGTTACTGGCAACTCTGCTGGGTCTGAGGTGTCATTATGCTCCCCTGGCTCTGGCTGATCATGGTTGATATTGATTTCCAGGCTAAAGCGGAATTCTCCACTGTTTGGGTTGGTCCGACTGACAGCTCGCCATGTCTGGTTCCCACTCTGCCCACTGCGAGTTGCATTTCCAGTGCGCCTGAAAGTGTTCAACCACTCCAGTAATGAGTCACCATTTGATGCTTCTGCTCCAGGTTCTGTGCTCCCTGTAAAAATCAGATGTGGGTAAGATGGTAAAATAGCACAAAACATTCGCACTTATTTTCTCTTACTTCATAATCTGTTTCTCTTCCAGGAATGTGTTCTTTGTGCTTATTTAATTTCACAGAATACAGCTGTCTTTTGTCACAAGCATCATTTTTAAAATGTTAAATGCTTTCTTTTTGAAAACATGAATGGCACAAATCCAAATTGGGAAAAGCGAGTGATTTCTTCCTCTGCCCACCTGCTGTTCGTCTTACACCAGCCCCTCTCTCTTCTCCGTCGCCACTACTCCCTTGCTGTTCTCCAGCATCAGCAGTCTGTGCATGCTGTTCAGTACGGGGCTGAGATGACACTCGCTCCTTAGCTCCATCAAGACGCTGGCGAAGTTCCTCAGCAGTTACCTCCCCTATGGAAAAAAATGTCATCCAAGTGTTTATACATTGCTCTTCTTACACAATCATACATGCATACATTTATATGGCAGGCAGTTTGAACTTCATTCATTAAAACACTTGCACATTTGTTAGGTTTAGGAGAATATATCATTTCTCACCGGGAGTGCCCAGCAGGTTGCTGTCCCTCATTAGCCGATACTCCTCCTCGCTCAGTTCATTAATGAAATGGTAATAGGCCTCCTCTCGACGAAGACGCTCTGCCTGCCTCCGCCGTTCGTCTCCCCCACTAGGAGGGTCCATCACCGTGTAAAGTGCTGACAGAAAGAGGACAGAGAGTGTCAGTTGAGTCTGTTTTCATCAAAGAGCTTGTATTTAGGACCTTGCAAAAAATATCTTTATTATTAGGTCATGCACACACACTATCCCTAGGCCCAACAGAGATAGACAAAGACACCATCAGACAAATCCCATCACATAGTGAGTGTTCTCATCCTTAATGCTCAATAGACTTACTCGATTGTTATTCCTAAAGGTTGCACAAAAGCTAAACGAGCCACATTGCCCTCGTTTCATTTAAACGGATCAAAAAATCATCTGGTTTGCAACATACCGTATGCCTTTAGGACTGTTTAACACGTAAAAGCAAATAGCGAGGGCAAACTAAAGCCCCTGATACAGAGTTATTCATTTACCTTAGGCTGATCAGTCACTAGTCCCTAGCCAAAAACGGCAGTTTAAGCAACGCCATCCATTTTCTAACGAAAGACATCGCCAGTATGAGACTGAGAGAAGCCACAGTAAATCCAGTTTACGTTGGTCACCGGAAGCCATATAGCGTATCCATCTAATTCAATCAATGATACATACACATATAACTCTTTCACTGTAGACGAATACAAAGGCACACCTAAAAATCAACGTTATCTTCATATGGGCTAATATTAGCCAAGTTAAGGCAGTAGCTACGGAAGGCCATGTTAAAGGCAAAGGGAGTAGAGCTGCAAAACTGGCGTTGTCATCCTGCTTGGTCACCAATCACCAAACTCGTACTCATGACGGAAGCACAAAGTGTCCAATCAGTGCTCTACGGAGGCGGGCCAAGGCAAACTAAAGGTCTCCATGTAAACGCACAGCGAAGAAGGAAAGACAAAGAATCATGTCAACATTGTGCAAGTATTACATAATTCAACTGTAAATACAGAGAAACAATAAGCACTAAAACACAACAAACAGTTTTCACCGCCTTACAGGGAGGAAAGGTGTCATTTCGAATGCGCAACCCTTTAGATGCTAACAAGGAGCTAGCAGGTTAGCGCACTAATATTAGCGAAGAGTAGTCCGTCGACAGTAGGGTAGCAGGGACAGCTGACTCGCCAGCGAGCTGCGATTCTGAATAACTTCCAACGTATTTATCTGACACGTTGTTTAAACAAGCAGTTGCCGCAAACGGATAATTACGCTTTACCGTAGTAAAGTTACACACAAAATGACAATGACAGCAAAAGGAATTTAGTACCTGACAAAGCAGCTGTAATATGGACGTTTTGCCTTACTCTCCCTTCTCTCTCAAACCAAGATGGGACCAGTGGTGCAACAATACACCGTCCGTATAAAACCTCTTCCCTTGCGGTTTAGTTCCTATGTAACGCGCACTACACACCAACAACTTTATTGTACATTTTATATGCCATACATTTAAAATGTTTAACAGACTTGTACTAGTTCTAAAAAAAATCCAGATAAACCACCGTAGAGTTTTAACAGTGATCTTTGCGTGTTTACTTTGGCAAAATAGATTTCAAATAATGTACATTGACTGACCGTTGCATTTCGTACATTACATTATATACATGCAGCGTGTATTTAGTTGGACGGGCCTCTTCATAGTGTTGTTTTTTACAGAAAAATAAACTACTGTAATTAAATATGAATCATCAATAGCTCCCCAGTGGACAGAAAAGGTGCAGCAGCTGACACACTTTCAGCTAGGTGACAGGTTGTTACACAATCAAATGAAAAGACGTCATCATCAAGCTCGATGGATAATTTCTCACATAAATACCAAAAACTCATTTTGAGAGATAAAACTTGTATGGAAACAGACTGTCATGTTAGCGTTATTTAAATTTTCAATTTCAAATATTCAGGAAATCAAATGTCAAATATCCGGCAACTGCATATCCGGATATAATAACCAATAGCTTTATGTGCTGCCCAATATGTAAGTTTTTCATATTTCAAATTGTGACATTTTTCAGGAAATGACTTTGAATTAACTTTATGCAACCTATGTGTTTTACACCAGAACTCAAGCCTGTTTTATTTTTTGTTTGTATTTTTACGGGTTGTTTTCACCATTTAATGTATTTTCTTGTGAAATAAAAATGACATGTTCTGAATGTAAAATGCTTAATGTGCCCCATAACTGTGCAAACATCAATCTATAGTTTTCTTTGTTATTTAGAGTGAAATGCTCAGTCTTCCGTCGAGTCAAAGCTGAGTTGGTTGACAAAGGGGAAATATCTCAGTGAGCCCCTTTCTTTGATTCTACTACAGCTCATACCAAATATCAAAGGCTATCCAGGAGACGAACGAACGACATTATTTGTTCCAACTTGTTCTTTAGCTCCTATTTTACTAGAACGCATTTCCACGTGGTATAGTCATTTTCCTTTCCTCGGCTCTTTATCTGCTGCAGGGATTGTGTTTACGACGTTTTGCGACAGTGCCGTGCACGAATACGCCGTCGCTACCGAGTGAAGTGCGTCTCTTTGGAGCAGATACCGGCTGAGAGAAACGCAGCAACAAGAGAAAGGAATATATTTCGGGCTCGTTTTCCACCCGGGGTTTCTCCGAGCACCGCGCATCTTCCCGACAACACCAAATTTGATCCGAGAACTCGATGTTGAAGCTGGGCTAAGGAAAGAAAGGGCCACGCCGGGGAAGGCAACTAGCCGAATTACCAAATCGAGCTCGTTGGAGTAGCTTAGTTGCCTCCTAAGCGACGCTTTAAAAAGAAAGGAGCAGAAACACTCAGCCCGAACAGTGGTGAAAATGGACTATGATTTTAAAGTGAAGCTGACCGGCGAAAGAGAACGTGTCGAGGACCTGTTTGAGTACGAAGGATGCAAAGTAGGAAGAGGCACCTACGGTCATGTATATAAGGCGAAGAGAAAAGATGGGTGAGTTGATGACCAGCAAGGCCTCTATCCAGTGAACCCTGCGACAGCCCCCCCTCCCTCTTCCAAATAAATTTTAATTACTTTTTTCTCCTTCAAGCCTAGAATCGAGTGCCGCTGGCAGCGGAGGCATTACTAGTGGTTTATGCAGAGGAGTCAAAGAACCACGACAGCGGCATTGTGTTGAAATTGTCTTACTAGGGTATTGATGAGGGGTTTCTGTTGTGCATAAAACCACTGACATATGGTTAAACGTTGTAATGGCTGCTTCCTTATCACCCCTAACAGCTCTTTGATAAATGACAGCGTTACCTCATTGTATTTGCGTGACATCTCGAGATGGAAAGCGTGCTGTACAGACAGTGCTCAACAGTGGTCTTTTTTGAACACTCAAGCAGGGTGATATAGTGTTTGCATGACGAGGCAGGTGTAGATGTAACCATGTTTTCATGATGAAGTGTGTCATTTGTTCTTTTTAAGGGGTATTTTATTTCTACATTAAATCACATGGATGTCGCTACACCTGCTTGTATGGTATTTTCTGTTACACTGAAGGCTTTGTGTGAATGTTTAAAGTACCTGTCATGTGAATTTTATCTGGTCTGTATGCAGATATATAAATGTTACTCGAATTATTACGTTTTAGCTCTTTCATTTCCACGGGTCTCATTTTTTTAGGCTTTAAGAAATATTTTATTTGGGCTGTACTTAATCCATTTGCAGAAATACTCTTAGTGCTACATATCAAGACTATAGTTTTTGTGCTACCATTATCTCAGCCTGGTACATTCTGGCCAGCCGGAACCACACAAAAGAGCCTTAAAGTGTTTAAAGATGTTTGTGTTCACTTTAGGAGGCTGCTGTTTATGAGACTCTGTGAGCTTATTTGTGCTGCAGCACTTGGACGAGGCCTGAGGAGGCACAAAGCATGGGTTTATGAGATGATTTAGGCCAGGGGGAGGGAGGGAGGGGTCGTAACCAATTCATTCAACTGAGAGCCAGTCCCAGTGCTCTGTTTGTCCCTTGCCAGCTGCCAGACAGGGCCTGCTTCCTCTCTGCTATTATTGTTTAGAGCCTCAGAGGTGAGCTTGATTACACAAATCTGGAGGTAATGCAACTCGGCCTCCTCTCAGAGTCCCTGTGCCAGCTGCCAAATGCCCCCTTTATGTTTTTGTGCAGAGAGCTCTCAGGGGGCCTGCAGTCTGGTTTGGTGTTGATGTTGCTCTGCCTCTCTCTACGTTTGTAGGAAGGATGATAAGGACTACGCCCTCAAGCAGATTGAAGGCACTGGCATCTCCATGTCAGCCTGCAGAGAGATTGCAGTAAGAGCTTGTTTTCCTGTGTCCCTTGGTGTCATGTCTATTAAAGACCTTCGTGCTATTTTTATGCGTTTTATGGAATGTCCATATCACCCATGTTCATATGTTTGGTTAATAGTTAAAACAGCATATATAAATAATTATTAGATTTTAGTTTTCTTTTTATTTAGTGTTCTAATAAATCAAAATGGATCTTGAAGATACTCCACAACCAATGCAGACTGATGCATTGTCACTGATGTCCACCTGGTATGTGACTGACCTTCTAAATGAGTTTTTTTTTATTGCAGCTTCTTCGGGAGCTGAAGCACCCCAATGTCATCTCACTGCAGAAGGTTTTCCTATCACACGCAGACCGTAAAGTTTGGCTGCTCTTCGACTATGCTGAACATGACCTCTGGGTAAAATGCACACGCATGGCATGCAGACAGAAACACACCTGAGTAATATTAAAAAGTGATGCATTGTATTGTTGAGATTATATTTATGCACTTAAGATTGACCAGTGCACATGTACATGATACGGATTCCTATGCATTATATGAGCACTTGCTAATAATAGACTATATTTAGATTAGTATATATACAGACTGTATACAATAGGTAATAACATATTCATGCCAAGTTCTTTTAATATATATTAGTGTTTGTTGTTTTGTCAATGAACATATTAGGAATTATGTATCACTCCGTCCTAGGGAAAGACACTAAAAACACTGCTAATTATGCAGTCTTAAATCCCATTAAAGCACAACACTTACCAAGAAATATTTACCATTCAGTAGTCAAATCTCTGCTGCATTATGGTTAGCGGTTTTTAATTGGCAGGGCATCAGAACTGAGTTAAAATGCCATTTTCTGCCACACAGCTGCAGCATTCACATTCCACACTGAAGAAGTGGAAACACATGCCACAGACAGCAGCCTCACTCATGTTGCCTGTAGCATAATCTTATATTTGTATTATACATGTAGTAAGAGACACCAAATAATACATGTTTGCAATATTGGTTAAAAATGTATGATTATTCTTTCTTTTCTGTAGCACATAATTAAGTTCCACAGAGCATCCAAAGCTAACAAGAAGCCACTTCAGCTGCCCAGAGGAATGGTCAAGTCCCTGCTCTACCAGATTCTGGATGGCATACATTACCTCCACGCCAACTGGGTTCTTCACAGAGATCTTGTAAGAGAATTGGGGTGAAAAGCAAGGGAAAGTAAAGAGAGGGTTTGATAGAGAAAATATTTAGGCAGAAGGAAAGACAAGCCAGCAGATCATGAAAAATTGGCAACGGCCAGAGAATCTGTCAAAGGCATGTATCTATGACAATCTGCAAGTGTTTATTCATGGCTCATCGCTCACATATTTTGCGATTTCTTCAAAATTGCACAATTATCACGCAACAACCTGCTACTGGTTTGATGTTTTGTTTTTGTTATTTGGAAATATAGTACATTTGGGGGTATTGCAAGTGAGGTGAGTTGAGGTAAGATTAAAATGATACAAAACTATTATTCCTACTTTCAAATTCCCCTTGATAGCTGTACCTTTATATTAAAATTGTAAAGACTGCAAATTTTCATCCATTGACTGCTATAATTGTGACACTAAGCAGACATCTCCAAGGTTTGCATTGTTGATTTTGTCCACTAGAGGTCAGCCACACAATTGCATGTACACTGACTACTGCAAATCATACTGCCCTACAGTAAACCTGCTGGTCCAAACTTATTATCTTATTTTCTTATTTTTTTATCATGTTTTAAACTGGTAATCTATTCATGATTCTCTGTGTCTGCCTGTGTCTTTTCCTGTTAGAAACCAGCTAACATTTTAGTGATGGGTGAAGGGCCGGAGAGGGGTAGAGTAAAAATTGGTATGTATGTCTCTCATCTTAAATATACACTCTTAGTCTATGCAGTAGTTGCTACTTTACTCAGTATTGTGTTTATTTGGTAGCGGACATGGGTTTCGCTCGTCTCTTCAATTCACCATTGAAGCCTTTAGCCGATCTTGACCCTGTGGTGGTCACCTTTTGGTACAGAGCACCAGAACTGCTGCTGGGGGCTCGGCACTACACCAAAGCCATCGGTGAGAACTGTCTGTGGAAATCATGTTCATGCAAATCCTCTTTTGCTGGCTTTGCTAACAGCATTGTTGTGTGGTCTGCTCTCCTTTCAGACATCTGGGCGATTGGCTGCATCTTTGCAGAGCTGCTGACGTCTGAGCCTATATTCCACTGTCGCCAGGAGGATATCAAGACCAGTAACCCTTACCACCATGACCAACTGGACCGTATCTTTAATGTTATGGGCTTCCCAGCTGGTGAGACTCAACTGGTTGAGTTTTAGTAATCTAAACTAACCTGGCTAAAAACCCAGCATATTACTTTCAGTATTTGGGGAAATCAGTATTTGTGATTTTCCACTGTAATGTAATGCTAGCTCATTGCTGGTTTCATCTGTTCTTAGATATTGTGTTCTCTTTTCAATGGAAAATGCTGTGAAAGAATCAGCATTTTCCATTTCTAATAGAGTTGATTATTTCCTTGGTTGTTTTTCCTCGCTTTTCTTTGTGCATTACTGTGGTCTGTGGGCTCTTAACATCAATCCACTGACACGAAATAGAGATAGAAGCCAAGGCAACAAACATAGTTACTTTTGCTTACAGGGCTACATTTGGGCCTATTTTTTCCACTTCACTTAAGTGGCTTCTGATCTCTCTATTTTTTTTTTACCTCTGCCATGAGTTTGCTGCTCTCGTTGGGTAATTCACCAGTTTGTTTGATAGATTTGGTTTGATTTTGTGGGGGAAAAAGCCCAATAAAGTTATGCATGTTTGTGTCTTGAAGCACATTTATGTTTATTTTAGTTCTAACTGCATTTTTATTTAATACCGCAATCCAAACCCTAGAACCTAACTAATCTGTTAGTGAGGGGAGACTGGGCGTAATTCTGTCTTTTGCTATTTAACAGATAAAGACTGGGAGGATATCAAAAAGATGCCAGAGCACTCCACACTGATGAAAGACTTTAGAAGAAACACGTGAGTCTGCACAGCATCACTGTCCCAGTTTCTTAGTCTTCGGTGTTGTCTACTTGCAACGAGGTTTATGTTTCATATAATTTTTTTGCATATATGGGATCTGCATTTTGAAAAAAAAATACTGTATATGAATCAGGAAATCACAATTTGCACTCATGTTATTACAGATATACAAACTGCAGCCTTATAAAGTACATGGAAAAACACAAAGTCAAACCAGACAGCAAAGCATTCCACTTGGTAAGTTCACATTTCTCCATCATAAAGCAACAGCAAGGAATTTAGTATAGATGCATAGATTATAAAAAAAATTGAGGTAAATCCTTTGCAAATATGTAGTTATTGAGAAGAAATTGGGACATGAAGTACACTTTTTTGTCAGACTGACTCCCACATTGTGTGTGTCACTGAATAAAGCTGCAGAAGCTCTTGACCATGGACCCCATCCGTAGAATCACGTCAGAGCAGGCCATGCAAGACCCCTACTTTTTGGAGGAGCCTCTGCCAACCTCTGAGTGAGTCACACAGTCAAGTTTACATATCTGTTACTACTTATTAGGTTGTGTCATTTGTTCAAGGGATATTAAGTGCTACCTTGTACGGGTGTCTAGCTAATTAGCTGCAACTCAAAGGAATAAATAAGTTGACAGGCTTCTTTGGTTTTTTCTCCAGTGTGTTTGCAGGCTGCCAGATTCCTTATCCCAAGAGAGAGTTCTTGACAGAAGAGGAACCAGAAGACAAGGCAGATAAAGTAAGAAACGTGCTGTCCAATGACAATTCAGCTATTTTATGGTGCTTATTTTATGATTACATATAAAAGGTTAAATGAATATAAAGATTCCCTCCACCAGGGAATCTAACTAAGCTCAAAATGCTAAAGTATGGTCAGAAACAGTAGTTCTATTGACAGTCGCTAATAAATGTATTGATAGAAAATGGAAAATACACCCGGCCTCCCTTCTAATTAAAATGTGGTTGAAGAAGTCAACAGTTGTGTAAACCTGGAGAAAATAACCTAGCGGATGAAAAAAAGAAGTAGGATGTTTTACCAGATATGGCAACCATTTTTAAACTACACAGCATAGTTGTCAGCACACCACATTAATTCAGCTCTAAATACCTGAGCAGGCTTTATGGGACTCAGGAGGTTTGAGGTCAACATATGCCTTTCTGTGACTGATGCGGTTCACATATTTATGTGTTTGTTGTTTTGTCTGTTGTCTCTGATTCTGTGATTGTGTGTTGTGAATGTCATCTTGTAGTGCATGAATGTCACTGTAATGTTGTATAGTGAAAAATATAAATAAAATATTAAAAAGAAAAAGAATATAAAGAATTCTATGCAACTTTTTGTTTTTTAGAAGAATCAGCAGCAGCAACAGGGAAATAACCACACAAATGGAGCGGGGCACACTGGTAACCCTGAAAACAGCCACGCTCAAGGCCCGCCTCTGAAGAAAGTGCGGGTTGTTCCACCCACCACTACCTCAGGTGGCCTCATCATGACCTCAGACTACCAGGTAGCTCTCTCTCTTTCCAATAAGATGTGTTTCTCTGAGATGCGTAGTGGTTTGAACAAAGGTTCGAAAAGTTGCACATTATGTGTGTTTCTGAAACCTGCTTTGAAGTAAATTAAATGGGTTGCGATATAAAAAAAGGGTATTAATCTCCCTAGTGCATGACTGGCAAAAAAGTGAATTGCTTGCTTTTTGTATGTGGATCCACGTGAAGTATAAGTATATGGCAATGTATAGAAATAATTGAACACAAACCAATAGTGCTCTTGATTTCTTTCATCCATACAGCGCTCCAATCCACATGCTGCCTACCAGAACCCTGGACCAAGCACATCACTGCCCCAAAGCAGCATGGGATACTCCTCTACCTCCCAACAGCCGCCCCAGTACTCTCACCAGACCCACCGCTACTGAGACATCCCACCTATACGTGAATACATACACACATCCACAATGCCCTCACCACGCCCACCTGAAAGAATGTACTGAGGGATGTGGGGTTGTCCATGGCAACAGCATCCTCACATCGCCCCGACCCACAGAGGGCACCTTTTCTGCAGCAGTCCATTAGGCCAGAATGGCAACGATGTACACTTCTTCAAGATAAGATACAGTAACCCCAGTATTAGAAGCACCGCTATAGAGCAAAAGCTAATGGAAAACACAAGACAAGGAGCATGAAGATGCTCCCAATCTATGGAGCCGAGAATCCAGACTGTTTTCTGTTGCTCAGACTAAATCGAACCAGCTAGGAGAAGATGGCTCAGTTTGGGGGACACGTTAATCTGCTGTTTCACCCCCCGTTCCGCTCCTTCTTCTCCACTTGTCTCTACACACACTCTGCCCCAGCCAGTTACCCTCTTCCTGTCGAAGCTTGGATGAGGCTGAAAGCTGCTATGTGACTGCCAGCATTGACAGATTCCCTGTCTGTCTGTCCTCCTGTCTGTCTGTCAACCCATTTTCTTTTTTGTGTGGCCCTGTGAGGGTCTCAGCTGAGGACTGACCTGAGCTGCTGTGAAGCATGCTTGGAAGATATGGAGCCCCCACAGCTGTGGCATTGAGGGTTTTTTGTTCAGAAAGGACAAAAAAAGAGACATAAAAAGGTTTTAGTAGTTTTTAATTTAATCTGTTTTTATGATTTCGTTCTTATGGCAAGAGTGGCAATGCAGCTTGTGCTGGGTAAGTGTTCAGCTGCTGTATGCTGTGGGCAAGCCTTACAACATGACAAAACCAACCAATCGCATGGAGGATGGCAGATGGAACATGCATTGTACTGTATTGTATTGACATATTTTACATGAAGCAAGTATCCTGACAATAAAAGTGGAAACATTGATATTTTGGGAGTGTCTGTGCCTAAGCAGCAGGTGTGAGGTGCAAAGTCTTGATACAATGGCATCTTTGATATACTATCCTGCTAAGGTTTTTTTCTTGGTTTTTAAGGGGCTAGATTTTCAAGCAGTCAGTCAGTAAAGGTGTAGGAGAAAGGGTTTCTTTTTTTTAAATAATGGTTAAAGCCACAAAATGGTGAAAAGGATGAAGTTATCTTAGTTTATTAAGAACTTATCAAAATAAAATACTACAAACCACAAAATGCCAGTAGCAAAAAAAAATACATTTCTTTTATAAGCCAGTTGAAATGAAACCAGGTCAAAAAGAGCACATTTACTCAAAATTCTGTTTTTATACATTACGTAACCCACTTGAATATTCATTGCTAAGTAAATAATGTATGTTATACTGACATTTCTATACTACAAACGGGCCATAGCTATGTCTTGCTCGACCGAGAATAGAGCAGGTTTTTCAATAATGAAATTCCTTTTACAGTTTTAATGGCTACTCTACAGCCCAAAAACTATTCTCAGCTCCTTTGGTGACAGTCACCCTCTTCACTCTGTTTTTGTCTACAAACACACCTGGGAGAGTAAAGCACACATCTAAGAATAGAAAGTCCTCTCACTGAACCTCTTCCTGTAAGGATGCTGGCCCTGCTATTTCAGTCTGTTATTCAATACTATCCCAGCTCTTTCTCAGCATCCCTGCCTAAAGCATTTTGTAACCCCTAAAACATTGTCTAGGTTACACTTTAAAGCCATTATTCCTGACTTAAATGAGTCTTCATGTCCACTAAATCCCCACGGGCTACAAAATGTCTTTAAACCCCTTATAATTTTGCCAACGAATGGGACTCGGTAGCGTAAAAAAAAGCTTAGTTATAAGCGCTTCAGCAACGCCCAACCATAGCCCCGCCCCCTTCATTCGGAGCGCCGTTGTCAAGCAGGGGAGTCTCCCTGTCACTCATCCTCTTTGAGAGACTCCATTGGCTGATGTGAACGCTCATCAAGTGTTAAATCCCCTAGTTTGAGATGTGATTGGTAAATCCGGCTGATGGGTACCGCCCCGTCCTCAAAGGATTTTTTTTTCCCGGAGTGGCCAGACGGGCTGGGGGACACAGGATGGCAGAGCTAATAGGAGTACCTAACGGGACATGCGGACGGGCTGATTTCTTCTAATATTTCAAGTGCTGGTGAGGGCCTTACGGTACTTTTCGCAAAGACTCATAAGATCATTTGTCTAATTGATGAAATGTTCGTGTCCATTTGTTTGAACTGTTGTCTGATTTATCCAAAACTATCAAGTCGAGTACTGGACATAAGCTAGCTAACCAAGTGGTCATTTGGAGCGGACCCCCAGTTGAGGATAATAAACCGGCTCTCCTCTGCCGAATATTTCCCGTTTAATTCAATGTTTCCCTCGTGTTGGGTTACTTTAAAGCTTTTTTTTCTTCCGTCGGACAATTCACGGTTTCTCGTGCAGGGGTGTGTTTATCAGTTCACCGGGAGCGCAGACGGCAGAATGCAGTGTGAATTTCTGATTGAAACTGGCAGGAATCCACAGGAACCGATGGAGATGAACAGATGTGGGTCAGTCCGTCAGTAACGGGAAGCGACGGTGCGGAACAGTGATTGATCGCGTTTGCCATTAGTTTTACCCCTCTGTATGTGCGCGTCCATGTCTGTCTGTCAGCCAGTTGGAAAAACACACAGGGAGCGTGTATGGAGAAGCGTGAAACAGATTCATAGTATGTAGTAATAACCCAAGCATGGCATTTGTGTGTAACTGTAACATCTGCCCAGCCTCAAATCCAGATAAATTATTGTTGAGTCATCACTCAATACCTATGGCTGACTCATATGTATTAATATTATGAATCACAGTTTACTATAAATTAATTAACGAGGCTGTAACTATTTGTCACTTAATAGGAGTAATCACTTTTACACTTATTTCTGAATAAAATAGCTTTAAAGGCCAGTAAAGGAGCACCACTGTAGATCGACATCATCACCTCAGATGTCCATCCACAGGAAAAATGAAATAGAAATGGATTTTTAAAGTAGAGAGCTACAAATTAGTTTTTTTGTAGGATGGTTCACCAACTTTTAAGTCAACATGCTGACTAAGCAAGTGATGATGGGAGCATTTAATCTAATTTGAGGGTTGAGCCTTGCGAATGAGTCCATTATGACATGATCACTGCTGATAGTTTGATATTTATGGAATATTCTCTAACATAAAGACAAAAAGTTATTGTTAAGCTTCCCGTATCCAGTAAGACTAAGTATTAGTACCGTAGACAGTACCATTAATATTTCACCATGGGTACTACCCCCCCATCTAATAATGGAAAAAGGAGATGTCCCTGGACAAGCGCATTTTTAATGGTACAAATTTTTACGTCATATTTAGGGCAGTGTGACCTGACGTAATCCAATTTGCATTATTCATGACATCAGAGCAAGCAAAACAGCCACACAAGAAGCTGTGCTGGGCTTATGAATTGGTAATGATTTTCCTTTCAGATCTTAATGGAGTTTTCTCATCTGTAGTAAATGTCGCTTCTAGCTCGGTGATTCTGTTGGAGATGCTGCAGGAGTCACAGGGGGACTATGTTTTACTCCCAAAATGCAGCTCTAAAATGACCTCTCTGAGGATCAAAGACATTTTTGCAGCTGATGGGACTGTTTACATGCATCTAATTGGACATTTCGGAGGCTGCCATGTGTGTGTGAGCCAGATAGAGTAAGTGTGTATTCAATGTAAGCCTCCTGACGTATAAATAATGAATAAATAAAATGCAGAGTTACAAGCTCTAAGCATCAGAGTGAAACCTGCTGTGTATTTGGAGGTATGAACTAACATGTTGGATGACACAGTCAGTAAGCAGGCTTATGTCGAGGCTTTACTTTCCTTTTCTTCTACCTCTCTCTCTGAGTGTGTGGAGGATGAAGGAGGAGTGCTTGCTTGCTCTGCTTTCATTGCAGGAGTACAGGGGGCCTTAAAGAAGGTTGAAGAGGAGGAGGAGGAGGGGGAGGAGGATGCATGGGAGAACTGGTGCTGTTGCCGTGTGAACGGAGCTCTATTGTCCCAGGAACCTTTCAGTGGCTTCCCCGAGGTCCCTGATTCTACCCCTCCCCCCACCCAATACACCCTTTCCCCCTTCACACAAACACAAACACACACATACTTTGTCCACTTCTTCATATCACACACAACCTTTTCTCTCCTGCACACACACACACCCCGTCTCATCCACTGTCTCTTCCTATCACTCTCTCAGACACACACTCTTATCCTACTTGGTGTCTCTCTCTCTCACTCTCATGCTGTTGAAGCGCCCTGCTTTGCTGCCACTTTTCGCTCATTTCTCACAATCAGACAAGGCCCGTCCCTCCTCCCTCCTGCTCACCCTCACTCGCTCATTATTTCGCCTCATTGATGTGATTGTCATGCCAGGCAGGCAGTAAAGGCAAAAACATGCCATCTTCTAATTTGTGCCACTTCCAAGCACAGTATCTCAAGCAGGCTATTAATCATAAGGAGCC
>JAPTHA010000014.1:14477870-14496696 GCA_029814585.1 Gymnapogon annona
ACGCACACCCAAACACACACACACACACACACATTCACAGGCCCTTGAGTGTTTTGATATTTAGCTCTAGATTAGTGGACGCCGCCTCCCTCTGAACTAACGGGTCCCGTCCCTGGCTACACAATTTCTCCAGAAAACCCACGAGTTCACACAGCCATACTTGTTTGTACTATTACATAGTGAAACTGTTCAGTAGATTTAACAGGTGTACAGATTAGTATTACATCCAACATCACAGTCTTTTACTATTCTTGGATACAAAGCCCTTGTTCACACCTGCTCAGTCATCAACATCTTTACAGATTCCAGGTTGACAATACTGTTCGCTGTACATGAGGAAAACATTCACCATTCAGAAGACGACATTTGCCATTTCCTTTCTCAAACATCCCCCCCCCCATCAGTGTAGCCAGATCTGCTCAGTTAGCCATTGACCAGCCGTTAACAAACTGGTGCATATTGAAGCGAGAAAAAGTGAAACTCAACGGAACAAATTTGACATTAACAGCCTTGGTGAAATATCATTCAAACTGGTGCAGACCAACTCGTCCCTAAGTTTGACTGGCTTTGGTAGCACCATGCACGATGGTAAAAAGTCCCCTCCTCTTAAGCATGCCTTATTTACAGAAACAAATGAGTCAAGAGAAGGAGGAGGAGGAGAGGAGGGGGGGTATCAGTTAAACAATTTGTTGATTATTACTACATTCAGAAAAAGGCTTTACAGCGCCGTTTTATACCGTACAACATCAGAATCTGAAATAATTCAGGCCAGACTAAAGTGGAAAAAAATAGAACTTTTCGATGAATATAACAAAATAGACTTTTCTCCAAAGGTAAAGGAATTAAGAGTTTGTGATGGTTTGTGATGTGCCAGCCTGACCTGTCGGTGCTCATCGAGAAAAAAAACCCAAAAAAACTACAGGGTTCAGTCTGACACTGTGCACAAGTTCACATACACACACACACACACACACACACACACAGAGGCTACGTTCCAGCACTAAGAAATGCTGTCTTTCTGCTTTCCTTGCATATCTCGCCTTTATTCTTGTAATGCTTCCAACATAATATGAGACCAGAAAGACAGAGAGCTCGAGTGCAAGGAAAGAAAGAAGAAGCATTAACTTTGTTTTTGGAAGTGGCCAATTTTTAGCTCATTTGAATCGTTCAGAGGTCACTTAAGGGGCACCTGCCTTGACCAGACGAGACTGATTTAAAGTGGAGTAGAATATAAGTGATACAGAGGAGACAAAAGACCACAGTAGGACTAGGATCCCAGTTCATTCACAGTCCTTTCACTTTGGCTTGAAGCGCAGGAGCATTCGCATCCTAGTCCAGTTTCTCTCTTTTTTTTAAAAAAAAGGTTTACATGCTGTAAAGACAAACACACGACGAGGCCACTTCTCGCAGAATTGACAGGAAGACTGGCAGCATTATCCTTCGACTGAGGTCAGCGGTCAACAATGATTTGTTTCCCCTCTGCCCCGGTTTAACCCCAGACAACACAACGAGACGGATTACAGTCTGCTGAGCTGTTGGGTCAAAAACATACACACACATACACACACTGACACATACGTGCACACACCCAGAGGCCATGCAACTCAGAACCTTATGCACCAACAAACAGAACAAAAAAAACTGAACAAAAATAGAACAAAAACAGAGTCCCTAATCACACACAGACACTTAGATACTTCAGATACTCACAAAAAGGCAGAGGCAATAAGAAGTTCACAATTTCATCCAGGTCTGACTAATGATCGGAGCCCAAATTCAAATTTTTTTTTGGACAGGGTTGGACAACAACACCCTTAGCAGAGACATGAGGCAGTAGTGTCATCGTTACAACTGAGTCTTTTTGACCTCGTCTCACTTTTGTACAGCCCACAAGTGACAATCCATCCTACCACCTATTTGAAGACGTATCACTAAAAGCAACATCTGGAGCTTCTGCACTATACAACACATCCCCACCAGAGCGACCGCGAAGGCGCCTCACCTCTGCAGGAAGAAGTCATGGTGGGGCATAGATGTTATTGCTGTCTGAGTATTGCTTCACTTCCGAAAAAAAAAAAAAATCCATTCAGAGGCTAGTTATTGCTGACATGATCTGTATGAGTGTGGAACTAGCGTACAGATTTGTCGGGTTATAGCAAATCACCTAAATGTGTTTGAAGACCAAAAATAAGTGAACTCAGAGCAGCTGCTTAGGTTTTGTGAACTAGAATAATCAGATCACTTCTGAACTCTGCACAATACAGTGACACATTAAACACTGTGGCCATCCAGTGATGATTGTAGCTCTTCCAATGCAATACAAGTGAGGTACATAAAAATTATTTGGGCCATGATGACATCAGGATCCCATGACACATCGACCACAGTGGCCTATGTGACCTAAAACACTAAAATTCAAGAGAAAAAAAAGTGGGATCTGTGCTTGCATGCAAATTACACTAGAGTTTAACATGCAGATTAGAGATTATGTTGGTTGCTGTGTGCTCTTTTGAGCCATTAGAGATCAAATACGTGTAAACACATTCCCATTATGCAGTCTTAAAACAAAAAAGCACACCCTTATCCATTTGTCATTTGATTTTCTAGTCACTTCATCTTGGGGATTTTGATTTCCTTTCCAAAGTGGGTGTTTTCAGAAATTACCTGAAATATTTTTCTCTTTGTTTCCATAAAAACAAACGAACTGCAATACATATATAGCCATCCCATCTTTTAAAAAAAGACTAACTGAGTGGCTATAAGGGGGGGGGGGGGTTACATAATCTTACTCCTTTTCTACAACGGTTCAGCGCTTTCTTCACAATAATAAGAAAATAATAGTAATAATAATAATAACGGTGGCTTAACTGGGCCTTGTTTTAAAACGCAGCTATAGCCTCTCAAACACAGACTGAATCTACAACACATTCACGCACAATCCAGAACAAAAAAAATAGAAGTAAGAATATAGGAGAGGCGAGGAGGAAAGGCGGCTAGATCTCTTTCTTTCTTGACGTCCGTGGAGGACGCAGGGCGCGGATCAGTGAGCGCCAGGGTCTATTTATAGCCCTCCGTGGCTGCTTAGCTTTCGACGCACGTTCAGAGTGCAGCAGTACAGCGACGGGATGCTGCTCCAGACGGGCTTTTACTGTTGGAAACGCCGCGTATTGAGCAGCGGCCGTATCTCTCCTCACCTCACCGCACCGCGCACACAGCCTCGTTAATCCGCCGCGCGTATTTACGCACGCACAGCAGCTCAAAATAATAATCCCTCCCCGCCCGTTTGAAGCAGAAACAAGCACGTGCCAACCACAGCTCCTGTGCTGTATGGACATTCTATATATACAGCTGCTGCCTGTAACATGTGACGCTCTCGGCTCTCTGCAGAATAGAGGAGGAAGGGCGTGGCACGGATTGAATGGGAGGGGGCGGAGGCAGCACAGTAATGGCCGCCTTCACTGGGGAAGACAGTGAGATACCTTGCCCTATGACGGGCATAACAAAGAAAAACATGCCATCCATCCAGGAGGGCTGTGGATCATTAACCAAACTGCCTCTGCCAGTAACATCTCCAGTCAGAGCCGCAGCTCCAGCCCTCTGCCACTGCTTCCCCTGACCTCTCCGGCTGCTGCTGCTCTCCTTGACACTGGGCACATCCAGTGAGGAGCAGAGCTGACCCAGGGTGCCTCTTTCTTCCCACCTGGGCCTGCTTGGTCAGACGTCACTAGGGGTCCGTGCACGGTGGGCCACGCTGGCAGGCACGCAACCACAGCACACTAGCCACAGCGCCTTCTGGATCTCCTGGTTCCTGAAAGCGTATATCACCGGGTTGATGACGGAGTTGTAGGTGGCAGGCACCAGCGTGGCGTAGGTGTACAGAGGAGGGTAGGTGTAGTCAGCGATCAGAGAGTAGACAGTGAACGGCATCCAACAGGCAGCAAAAGTACCCAGGATGATGGCCAGGGTCGACACACCCTTGCGCGTTGTGACATAGTGGGGTGTGGCGGCCAGGAAGTGGTGCTGGAGGGCGATCTGGTGAGCGTGGCGCATCACAATCTTGCAGATTTGGACGTAGAGTTGCAGCATGAGGCCGAAGAGCAGCAGGAAGGAGACGGACAGCACTGCTATGTTGTTCTTTGTGAGTGGCCGGACCACGCTGCACGTCGCCTCCTCTGCCAGGCAGTTGACCCCCGTGACCGGCAGCAGGCCCAGACACAGGGAGAGGCCCCACAGCAACACCAGCATGGTGTAGGTGAAGGCTGCTGTCCGCTCCGAGTTGTAGGTGAGCGCGTAATACAGCGACAAGTAGCGGTCAATAGTGATGGCCAGCAGACTGAAGACAGAAGCCGAGAAGGAGGCCACCACCAGGCCCACGGTGAGTAACTGGGCCGAGTCGGAGCGGAGCAGGTAGGCACAGGTGAAGTGAAGCACCAGGCCCAGGCCGGCCAGGAGGTCAGCCAGAGCCAGGCTGCCAATCAGCAGGAACATGGGGGCTCTGAGCGCCGGGTTCTGCCAGATCACCAGCACCACCAGGGCATTCTCACAGGCGATCAGAGTCCCAGATGAGCAGAGCACAATGTCCCAGGGGTTGACCAGCAGAGGCAGCTGACTGGGCGGAAGAGACTCCTCCGGGGGAAACGTCCCCATGCTGGTGCTGTTGTCCATCGGTCCCCCGCCTCCGCTGGCCCATGCTGTGGGGTCAGGGGTCAGCCAACTGGGGGAGACCGGTGACTCTTCACTCATTGTGCCCCCCGTCTGAAATCAAACATATTGACATCTGAGTTGGTTTTGTGATGTTCCATACTAGTAACACGTGCATACTTTAATCGACAGGAAACAAACACAAAGCATTTAAACCACAACGGGGACGTCATTGTATTTTGTTGCTTTAAAAAAAAAAAAGAATTATAGTTCCTTGTTATTCTACTTCCCCTGACCCACATTTGCGTGCGGCGCAAAACTGGAAGACAAGTTGTACATCCAGAGTCAAGGTTAGATTCTTAATGTGTGGCTGTGTGGAGACATGTGAGAGCTCATTATGCAGGAACACACACTAACCTTAACATAGCTATTGTAAAACAAGAAACCCGACGCTTCCCAAAGTCCAACATCAAAGGTGAAATGAAATCATAAACTGTGCAGACCTACTTAGCTTTTCTAAAGGTTTTAAAATATGTTCGAGGCCCACATTAATGGACTATGAAGAAGTGCATTTTTAATGTGTGCACAAGGGACACTGGTAATTGAAATCCAACGCAGCCTTTATAAGTCTCTGTAGGACAGATGTTCTCCACCGATGCCGGTAATCTTTCACGGTGCAGCCAATGGCCAGGTGTCGCTCTCCATAGCAGGGGATAACCAACCGCGCCCGCCGTGGAAAACGGCGGAAGGCTGCCTCTGCCGCCATACATCCACCTAACCCTGACCATATGCTGTTCCTATATGCGCTCAGTATCAGGAAAAACACAGCGTCAGGAAAAGGGTGCTAGTTTAAAAAAAAATCTTCACGCATGTGGAAGATGCTCAATCATCCCACTCGGCCTCACCCAGCTGCCTACCTTGACTGTGTGAGGTGAGACTTTCCGTCTAGATGGAAGAATGACAGCCTGGTATTTCCATGGTACTGATAAGGACGGTGCAGCGCCGGCGGACAAACACGCAGCCCGGAGAAGGGATGGAGATGCTGCTGCTGCTGCTGCTGATGGTGATGGTGATGACGGTGATGATGATGATGATCCTCTCAAAGCGAGGATGGTGGAAGAAGAAAGAAAAGAGCGCGGAGCGGCTCTGCCGTTAACGGCGCATCGCCGTGGACTGCGGCTGTGCAGTGAGCAGCGAACGGAGCAGCGGGTACAGAGGTGTGTGTGTGTGTGTGTGTGTGGCGAGACGGAGGAGGGGAGGGGGTTGTAGATGAAGGAGGAGTCCCAAATGGGCCAGACCGGTTGAACTCCGCAAAAAAACTCATGTCTGGTCCCTGATGTCTCAAGGACACAGACAGGTACAAATTGTTTTAGTTTTTAGTGTGTGTGTGTGTGTGTTTGTGTGTGCGTTATTTTCAGATGCTCGACCATATTTTAATGACATTCTTCTCTTTCCTCAGGCATGTTTCAACATCCACCAGTGAATCCCTTTTAACCCAGCACAGCTCCAGTGTCTGGTTGGTTTTTAATGATTTTCGGGATATCTGAGTCCAGTTGCAGATATGAAGACGCTTGGATGCTGTGACACGCTTTCCTCCTGCGACGCCCTGCTATTCTTGTCCTGTCTGTGCTATTAACGGCAACCCTGATGTGTGTCACTAACCCCCTCCCCTCCTCTCCTCACATCTCTTTCTCCATCTCCCCTGTCCTCCATCTTCTCTGCCTCATCTCTCCATCCTTGCGGCATTGACTCTAAACACACCTCCTCCTCCTCCTCTTGCGCTGCTGATGTGGAACTGATGGCGGACTTGTTGTGCATATATCTCACAATAGTCAGCTGACCAAGCATCACGTCGGCACTTAGAGTGGCTTATTTCCCAAACACCTTCCTTTTAGGTCTGAATGAATTAAAAATAGCTCCTGTTGCAGTGGGAAACTGGGTCTACCAGGTATCACCGCCAGGGGGCAGCGTCGAGCTCCTATGAGTCATCAGTGCGCACCTGAGTGACACGGACCGGAGAAACAGCACACGGAGCCTCAATCTTTACGGGCTTTATTTCTTTTTCTTTAAAACAGAAAATGATCGCTTCACAACAGGCCTTTTCAAGCAAACCCTCACATTAAACTTGCCAACACCTACAAAACGGTATCAAAAGTGCACCATAGTGTTAATACATCTTCTTAAGGTCTAACATTTTCCAATGATAATATTATCTTCTTGTAATATTTATACAAATACCATTCTGTACACTGTAGAAATACACGACCCAGTCTGCCCCATAGATAGGACACTCACCCCCGAACCCATCATTCTTTACATCCGTGATCAAAACTGATGATCCAGTCAAAGTAAAACCCAGTGCAGAATAACAGTGTGGGGGTGAAAACACTGGGCCGATATTATGCCATATGAATTATTAAATAACCATTCATCCCACACCCAAGGCAAAAACTAGTACGCCACTCATACACCAACTAATATCTGTACAACCCTCATTCAGCATCTGTTTAGAAACAATCTCAACACAGTTTTCATTCATTATTGTCTCATTGTCCCTGCAGCAGTGTCCAGCCAGAGTGAAGGGGATGAGGGGGGGCAGCTGGTACTTAAGGGGGTTAAACTTCCATGGCTGAGCTGCAGCTTTGAGTGCCTAAAAGCACAGGTTTGAATTACAGCTGTGTGAGCAGGTAGGACACCAAGCGAGCTGCTGTGGTGCGTTTATGGTCCACTGCTCCCCACAAAGCGGGATCAGAGTTTCCTCCCGGCTGCTGTGGCGAAAACACTCAGCTCAACGTCTTAGTCTCTGGACTGATAAAAGAGGATGTAGCCCGACTCAGAGTTCTTGGAGATTTCAGAGGTGAGGCCGTAGAATTCCTCTATGGCCTGTGCATCGATTTTCTGCAGGGCAGACGGACGACAAACAGCAGCGTTAGGAAATATTATGCAGACTTGTACACAAATAAAAACCAATATTGGAGACTCACCTCTACAATATCATCATCAAACAGCAACCAGAAGTCGTGACTTTTCACAATTGCAATGTAATGACCCCTGTTTGGACCACTGAAAAGAAATAAAACATTAAATCAGCAAAACAGAGTGCAGGCTGGCAATCAGTTTACACAGTTGGATGAACAGTTTCTAAAACACACATCTAAGCAGCCGCAAACACACTAACACTAATATGCTGGTCCCTGCTAGCAGAATTTGTTAATGTAATCCTGATAAATGGATCTTTATGCATCATGTTGTGTATAATTTATGCAACGTGATGGCATGGTTTTAATTTATCCAGGTAGGTCCCGTTGAGATAAGATCTTTTCGTTCACGGAGTCTTGGTCAAAATCCCAAAAGACATAGCCTCATAACACTTAAGTTAGAATACACATCTCATTGCTGTTTAACAGGGAAGAAATATAATACCAAGTAGTTTGGCTCAAAAAAAGTCAGAAACTGTCACCATTTTATCTGCAAGACTCCAAGTTTGACTTCTATTTATTTCCTTGTAGGATCATGCCTAGTGTGAATCAGGAAAGGCTGGAGCCTGTTCAAGCACGCACTTTGTAAAGAGCAGGGAAACACCCTGCATTAACACCAACAGACAAACTTCCACCCACACAGAGTCAAAACCAGCACTGGAAGAACAACACCAGAGCTGAACACTGACAGATGAGGGTCTGTGTTTCCTCCTGTTGTATCTTATTCAAACTCTTATGTCCTTTATTCTTGTGCCAACAGATTGAGATGCATTTGATTTTCAGAAAAGTGACTTGTATGTATGCCTCTGGTTGCCGTGGAGATAGCGGTAGGGTATTGTATTTCTCCTGTGTTCACCTACACACCTCCCACAATGCACCACCACAGCGACCAGGTCATAGAGCCTCTCAGGATTGGTGGCATCTCCAGAGGTGTTGAAGAGACGCAGCTCCAGGGGGAAGACAACGCGATAGGATAGCTTGGTGTAGCGCTGCAGCTGCTCCATGTATTTAAAGCGCTTCAGGTGCAGGGCCAGGATCATTGGCAGCTTCTTTACACGCATCCTGCAATCACAAACCAGTGTCAGATAGCAGGACATAGACATAAAATTATGAAACGTGAGGTGAATGTGAATACCCACCTCTTGTGTGCCTCCTGCTTGCTTCTACATTCTTCACAGTAGTATTTATACTCACTGCACAGTGTCTCCGTGTTACTGAAACCTCTGAGGAGTCATGGGAAAAACAACAGCATTTAATACCCCAGGGGTCCAGATATGTTCCCTCATACACATTCATGGACATATGGAAAATAAAGTATCTCTCTAAATAACATGAATACAAATTTAAAAAACACCAAATAAGTACTTGATTCAAATGTTTAAAACTTTTACTGCATTACTTTAATGATAATAAACATGAAGTAAAACTGTGTCAGAGGGACTCATACTGTATAGTCTGACATTTTAATGGGTGGAACAAAACATAGAAGGTGTTTGTCTACTTCTACATGTTGCAGTGCTTCATTACCTGAGGCAGTGTGTGATGGAGGTATTCTGTTCAACATCTACTGAAAGGTCCAGAAAGTCCTCATCTTTACTGCTTATCTGAGGAGAAAAGTCAGCATTTAAATAAAGACCACGATTGAATATTTTTTGCATGCATTATCATGTTTAACCTAGTCTTCAATTTCAGTCTCCTAAGATAAAAAGACGGCTGTGCTGTTTTTTCCCCAGTCTTGTTTATGAAGCTTCACATCCCTCATTACCGTTTCACAGGTGAGGCAGCGGGTCTCATTGGTCAGAGTGCCTTGGAAGATCTCATGGACCCAGGTGGGAGCAGGTGTGGCATTGCTGTTGTTGTTCTGAGAGTCCAATGTACCGTTGGCAAGGCGGCCATTGGTCTTCTCCTGCTTCCTTTCTTCCTGAAGCAGGTCGGCAATGGTGTTTAGCAGGTAGTTCAGGAACTCATGCGCATCCTGCTGCATGTAGTTGTCAAACAGCTCTGGGAAACAAAGTCACGAAGGGTGAAATTAGAATTGCTGTGCTGGTATTCTACATGTTCTGCAGGTGCTTCAGGATCTCCCAGGTGTCATGAAACTGCTTATTGGGAACCACTTAAGTATTTTAACATTCTTGGATATTTTATTGCAACAGGAAATGAGATAGCCCTTGGAGTACTACAAACTGGGGATATGCCACAAACGACTTAAATCCTTTTTGACGGAATTTTTAAATTTCCTCACCATTCTCCTTGCGTAGCCGTGTGATAAACTTCTTGGGTGGTATGACACCCACTTTCCTCTTCTGGTTGGCAATGCTATGGAATAGGTCGGCCAGACATGTGAGCAGGTTTTCCTTCCGCCGAGGCTGACTACGATATGCCAGAATCTTCTCTCGAAATGGTCGGCAGAAGTAGAGAGCCTGCAGCACCGAGTTACAGTAGCAGGTATTCCCAAACTGGAATCAACATATCACATGGCATATAGTTAGAACTTAAACTGAGAAATACACTCAAGTGTCACTGTGCTGGAGTAAAATGTCATTCACTTACATTGACCAGGCCAAAATAGTGCTCATTGACCGGAAACTGCTCAGATCCAATCTCTTTCTCCAGAGCAGAGGCATTGGCGCCCTGTGAAAAAACAATGTCAAACAAAACAAGACCACATACTTTCCTATTATACAATATAACTTTATTATTGTGGTAAAGAACTTTATAATTGTGGTAAACAAAGACAAAAGAACTTCTATATCTGCAAGGTATTGCCAAGCTTGGGACTTCAAGGTCATTTGCTTTTTGGATGAACAAAAACTTAATGGGTGATTTAACACTCAGAGACTTTGAATTAATGCTGCCAACTCCAACTGATCCTTTGCTTGTCCTTTCAAAACGATGCTAAAAGCGCTCATTATTTTAAACTAACAGTGAAGTTGGTCTGGCTAGGCTTTCACTGTAAATAAAGAGCATTTAAATGCAAAACAAAATGGGCAGAATGACAAAATTACATGTGCCAAGAAGAATCCGTAGAGTTTCTTGGAAGTTGGTTCGAGACTCTCTCTTTAGAGAATCTCCTGCCCCTTTACTACAATTTTATAAGAACAGTTAACAGGGTACGATGCGATATGCAGACAGCAGCAAACTGTGCGGGGTGTACATGGACCTGGAACGGGTCCACAACTGCGCAGCTAATGTTAAACCATGTCGTCATTGCCTGCGTTAATAATATCAGGTAGCTTGTCAAAGGCCAAAACGTAAACTTAGCTTCACATTATACCGTTTCCCCCCGTAAATCCAGTCGATTTACTGGCCTAACTATCAGAAAGCATCTGTAATCCAGCTGTGTTCCAGTTGTTCGCAAGCTAACTCCAGCAGTGGTTTTAGCTTCTGATGCCTAAAACGTTAGCCAGTTAGCAGTGAATCCCAGCTTGCAGCAGGTGCACTGTCACTGTGCTCAAAGAAGCTTTTTGATAAATATTAAATCGGCCGAGGCGTCAAGCTCTAACTAAAGAAATCAAATACGCACAAGAGTGTCAATCTCGTCACTATGGTTAGGAAACAAGAGCGGAGCGGGGCGAGTAGTGGGTGGTTGCTTTGCTTTGCTTTGGACGGAAAACTGCTTGGCTAGCACACACACCAGGTTGTACTTTTACTGATAATTTTCCGATTTTAAAAGGCTAGCAGGACAACAGCGACGGTGTCCGTATGGCCCTTTAAGCTGTCTAATTCAAGTAGCAAACTGCTGTCAACTCACCATGGTACAAAAAGAGGCAAATTTTGAGACTGTCATTAGGATTTCCATTCGGCTAACGCCATCTTCCACTACACCGCCGCGCGTTGACAAGACTGGGCTGACTCCCCTCGTGAGGGCAGGCGATCGGCTCCGCTGTTGATACTGCTGAGCTCGCGACGGAAGGTCCCTGGCTCAAGAAAACAAGAGCATGTACTGTCTCTCACTTCCGCCTTAGGTATATCGTGACCAGTAACGTGGATCTCCTCATTTTGGGAAAGAGACTTCGATCCATCCGCAGTTAACTTTGACGGATATTTGTTTGTCAACCCCAAATGGACCAAAACCAAATCTCCAATGTAGCACGCCTACCAACGCGATCAAATAATTCACAGGGACTGCTCGAGTCTAGCGCATGCGCAGTAGGACACGGTGTTCGTGAATGCAGCAAAGGATACAACATTGATTTATCGTTGTTGTTCATTAAAATAGTCAACCACTTCCCTTGAGCTCCGTAGCACTAAACTAAACCAGATATATGAATATACAAATCTAACGGGTGACAGAAATAGAAAAATCCATTAATTTAATGTTTATAGCCGTCCTGTGTGTAGTAGAAATGTATTGTTGATATAATATTTTACGGGACCAGTATATGGACAGCTGTATGATATCAATTCGTTGTTATTCGTCGATAAGAATTTAGATCGATTATGGTTTAACAATTTTAGGTCAGGCGATATGTAAGCATGCCTGAAATTGATTTTCACAAGGCGGAGTTTGGGGTCCTCCAATCTCCCTTTCCGCTGTACCCGCCATCTTGTAGAGACCGGGGGTAAGAGCTTCTCCTTGTTAAATTGTGAATTTTCCTTATTTTTTAACAAATTTGATTGTCGATGTATCAGTGTATGAAGGAGGAACATCCTTTGGCACTCCACTTAGTTAATAGAAACGACAAGCTTGGCAATAATATCGATATTATCCGTGTTACGTGAGTGGGAACAGTAGCGTGGTTCTCCATGTGGGCCTGGGAGTCAACGTAACGTTGAGCAGACTTTATTTTCACTGACGCTCCTTAACAGTTTTGTTACAACCTTCGTGCAATATCGATAGTGACGTTCCTTAATTTTCTTAACGCTTTTTTCGTATCACAACTTAGCCACGTTCAACACTCCTAGCTTACACATTAGCACAATGTCCATTACAGCCGCTATCACTGGCAAATGCCGATTGCGGTAAATTCTTAGTCAATTAATTTTGGGTCAAGAAATGTACTCGATCACTCTTATTCTGACATTCAGACACCGCTATACTGATAAACGCAAGGGTAGTTAAACTTGCTCCAATACACTCCTGTTTTAACGAACACATACAGTATGTTAACTTGTTTGGGATGCTGCACACTTGACACCACGTCGTCCACAAAATAATTATAATCATAGATCTGATTTAGGTGGTGCTTTTCATGCTACCCAAAAGTTTTACATTATTGATCCATTATTTATTTATCCACATTAATTTGTGGATAAATGAATAATGGATCTTAATGTCTCTTAGATTCAAGATTGTCATAGTGAGATATCGGAGGCATATTGTAACTGACTTGAATATTCTCTCAGTAATCAGGCATCATGACGAACACCAGAGGCAAGAGGAGGGGGACAAGGTACATGTTCAGCAGGCCATTCCGCAAGCATGGTGAGTACTGACTGAAAGCTTAGCTGTCAAGCTGTTATTGAATTTTGCACTGTCAGAACAAGATGAGTGAATTTTGGTTTTTACCTTTCAGGCCCCATTCCCCTGTCCACATACATGCGCATCTACAAGAAGGGTGATATCGTTGACATTAAGGTAAGGTCTCTGCACAAAGGCTTACACTTGAGTCTCTGTCCTGAAGTGGACCATATCAATATCTTGAGCATGTTGAATAGACGAAGAGTCCTTCTACGCATTGTTACATTGATGTGTGTGATTCTTTTGTAGGGCACAGGAACCATTCAGAAAGGTATGCCTCATAAGTGCTACCATGGCAAGACGGGCCGAGTTTACAATGTAACCCAACACGCTGTTGGTATCATTGTAAACAAGCAAGTCAAGTAAGTAGAGAAGTTACTTTTTATTGATCTACTTCAAACTGCTGCGTCGATTGGTTAAAGTACTTTTGTTACTCTCCATCATAACATTTCATGTTGCTAAATTGTATTTGGGCATATAGGAGAGGTTTGGGGAATTATTATGTAGTTGTAGTATGTAGTAAAATTATTCAAAATATAATTATCCAAATATTAAGAAATGATTGATATCCTGACAAATAATCAATTGTGAAAGCCATTCCTCAGTTTAATGGTAAACTGTTTTTTTTGCTGTTATAAAGGTAATGTACACTTCTACTAAACACAGCTGGATATACACCTAGACCTGGGCTTCTGGGCCATTTACAAGTGTCTGATAGTGTCATATTATAATGGATTCTTTCAACGCTTTGGAAATACATTTTGGTTAAACAAAAATAGAATCACGAGTGATGTGGACCCCATCTTCACTTTGCCACCAGGATTTTTTTTATGTCCTCAGTGGTCATTCATGTGGGGAAAAATATTTCATCCTCAAGCACCAAAGGTCTGACTGCTGTTGGATCCGGGGTTGTGTTGAGGAGACAGCAGATACCAAGCAAATAGTAGCATTTTGTTAAAGTCACCAGGCCAGTCATATATAATTTTATATTTTGTGCATTTGGCTCACAGGGGCAGGATCCTGGCCAAGAGGATTAACGTGCGCATTGAGCATGTGAAGCACTCAAAGAGCAGGGACAGCTTCCTGCAGCGCGTCAAAGAGAATGAAGCCAAGAAACTGGAGGCCAAGCAGAAAGGCACCTGGGTGGAGCTGAAGCGCCAGGTATGAGCTCAGTCAATTAGTGATAGTCTGATTTACTGTGAGTGCATTATTTTAGCTGTTTTTATGTATTTCATATTGTGATAAATGTCCACAAATGAAACCCAAATTCAGGCCAAAATGAAAATGTCTGCACTGCTATAAATTTGTTGTTTAAGTCTGGAAAATGTATTAAAATTTCCAAGTTTGTTTTAATCCAAGTCCATTCATTTGCTCATTCAATGTATATTTGTTCTGTCCATACAGCCTGCTCCTCCACGTGAAGCCCACTTTGTCAGTACCAAGAACAACACCCCTCAGCTGCTGGAGCCCATCCCCTACGAGTTCATGGCATAAAGTGCTCACAAAATAAAGATATTTGTACACACAACCTTGGAAATGTGTTTTTTTTAACAATTAAAATGTATGTGTCCCAGTGTGCTGTCACTCTGATTATCCTCCTATAATTTAACCCTAACTTCCTCAGTCCATATTGTCACATGAAATTCTGATGTCATAAAAGCGCAGGGTCTAATAGACATAATAACTACACAATAAGACCACACAACAGACCACTGGAAAAGTTATAAACATGTACCAAAGTAACATAGGTTGATAGACAAATTGACAATATATAACTAATGGCTAAAGACCAGGTATGGTCCTCTTCCCTCCTATAGTCCAGAAGACTTAATTCACATCATTTTAGAATTGCATAGTTGTGTTATTGCTAAATAGACACAATTCAATCCTGTAGACTTGTGTATGAGTTATTCTACACAAGCAATATAAATGTTCTAAATTATAATTATTTGCATGTATTTGGTGGCTAACTTGTTCCATGAATGGATGCAAATGCTTCACTCATGCATATAACTTTGCAAGAAAACTTACTGTAAATACCAAATACCGATGCTACAAGTTAAATTGCTATGTGTTAAATAAATTGAATGTTTAGTATATACACCAGCATTAAATGGATATGTTAAAAACATTATCTCAAACCTTCAAATGATTAAATGTGATATATAGATAGTGAAAGCGTCAGTAGATCAGTGTGACCAAACATAATAGAGGGGAATAACGCAATATAATGGTGGTAGAAAGTCATGTTATCAATGTCTCAAATCCATCAGGATTTTTTTTTACCTGTAAATGTCAGTTGAAAGGTGTTAAAAATGTCCAAATTCTTTACAGAAGCAACATGATTAAATTAGGACAATTTTTCTTAGTTGTGATTGACAGAAATGTGGAAAACATATTTGCAGTATTCCAAGAATAGGCCTGTTTTACTCCGTTTCTACTCCAATCAACGGATGCTCTGATGAATATTTCCATTTCCTTAGGTTCTTGCAGTCGTTTCTGTGCTCGTACACTAGGTGACAGTGTGCACAATGGAATGATCAGCATTTGCAGCAGGTCAGTGGTAGATGGAGACACATGCACTGCAGAACTTAATTGTGTTTAACTGATAACTCAGGTTTGATGCATGTGATAATTGAACATAATAGCATCAGCATTGTGAGTTTATTTCAACTGCAACTGGACAATTCAACTGGACTGGAGTATTTTCCAAGGACTAGATGTTTTCAGTGAGCTGGACCGTGATTCAGCAGTGTGTGTAAACTCATCCAATGTGTTCATCAGGACATTTTACTACTAAATAACCCAGAATTAATGAGCTATATACAATTAAAAATGTTTTTTTGATTATTCATTAGACAATATTACAGTTCCATTCATGCACTACAAGACAACACTCACAACATTCACAACACACAACGACAGGATCAGAGACAACCGGCAAAGCGCAAAAAATAAAACACAAAAGAAACATAAATTAGTGACTTACAGAGAGACATGTTTTGACCTCACACCTCCTAGTCTTAAGGAGGAGCTATAAACATTTAATTGTGGACAGAATTAAAATCCCAAATATTTTTGGTGCCTCGTTGTAGAGTATTGACTTCAGAATAGATTTATACTGCTAGAGGGTGAATTGTAAACACAGGGCTGTTAAAATCTTTTAAGTTCAGGGGTCACATGCAGGTCAATATGATCTCAATTGTCCAGTAAAATAACAGGAATAATTTATAAATCATAACCAGTACGTTTGTATTAATTCACCTAAAAGGTATTTGTTCCTACGAGGCAATTTAAAAAGGTATTTTAAAAAATCTGATTTCATTACAAAAAATAGGAATAATTTGAAATGTATAACCCGAAATTTATCAAGAAAAATAAGTACAATTTCAAAAGTTCAGTGTCTCAGCTTATTATTCACATAACTCAGATTGCAAAGGATGTTTGGTGTCCACAGTGGACACATTTTATTGTGAAAGGATAGTTTGTCAATGTAAATATTTTAATTTAAATTGAATTCCCCCACACCCCACATCAAACAGCAGAATTTTTTTTATTTCTGTCTTTTTTATGCTATTAATTTTCGTGAGATCACATTGGCCTGTACTTGATACCTAAATCACAATGAGCTTGAAACACTTGACCGTTGTCATCTTCAGTGTATTTTATGTACATTAATTCATCCAGTGGGTCGGATTGGAGCCATTGACAGGCTGTAATTATGTCTGACACCCCTGATCAAAGCTCCTCATATTAAGTATTTATCTAATATTACCCTTTCTTTTTAAGGGTAGATTAAAATGAAGAGCCTAATTGCAAACATGAGGCAAAACAAATATGACAATTTAGAATGCGGGTCAAATGGACAAAAATGATTACAATGAAAGGATAAGGATGTGACTAATTTGACAAATGTTTACAGTTTTAAAAAATATAATTTTGACTTATCATGTCAATACTAAGAATAGTCTATGCTTCTGTTTCCCAAACAGGGCAACATTTTTTCGTACGTGTATATTAGCAGAGGAAAATGTGTAACACTTATATCACATGACAATTCATTTTCCTAATTAAAACAGAAGAAGAGCGTTCCATGGAAAAGTTTATAAATGTTTGAGCTGTAATATATGTATACAAAAAAGGAAATAATGGGCATGATATAAAAGATGAAGCATAAAACAGAGTACAAGAAGTGAAAAGATTTAAACGGAGCAGAAAATGCAACACTATTAAAATGTAAAATAGGAAGAAGGAAAAAAATAGAAAATGAGACTTTGGTCTTGTGGTGATACTGAAGTTGTCACTCAGGGATGAAGTTGGAAATCACTGTTTTAGTTTTTCAATGTGCTTCTTTTCACAATAAAATGCAACATAGTACCAGTGATTTATCCCACACACATCATTAGGTGTTACAGCCTGTGACTGGTCTCTTTAATAATCTGTCTGTGTATTTGAAAGTTCGTCAGGAGCTGGATTTATCCAATATATGTTTTTTTTCAATAGCACTGGTATTTTTTTCACGATATTCATATGTATTACTTGTATCTGAACGTGTGTGAGAGCTATCCGATGTTGGAGCCGCGTGTGTGTATGTGTGTTTGGCCACTTGATGTGTGTTGTTTAATCAGTGGAGGCTGAATGGCTGGCTGGTTATGTGACAAATAGGTTATCTCAGCCCACCTCGGTACTTTACCCAATATTTGCACTTATTAGGACCAGTTTACAGAGATAGAGGCAGCAGATGACAGAGCGATGTGTTAGTGTGTGTGTGTGGATCAGGTCAAGCATTTATTATTTTTACAGAAGCGCACAGTCTTGCAAGGGATAAAAGTTTGAGAAAAGTGTTTTAGGGCTTTTAATTTAAAAAAAAAAAGAAGAGGAAAACAAATGTTGATCAGTGTTTGTTCAAAGTTTCCCCATGGGGTAACCCCTAAAACATATTTTTTCAGCCACATATCCCCAATACTCATGTCAACATTTTGAATTTTTGGTAAAACTTTCTAAACAAACATCATATATTTAATGGTAATATATTAAAAATAACAAATAAATGTTGTGGGCAAAAAAATGAAAAATGAATGAAATGAATGAAAAATTAAACATGCTCCCTTTCACTGATAACAAAAGTGAATTAACTGGTCATAAATTTAAATAATGAAATAAATAAATGATAATTATTGAATACACTCATCTTGAATAATATGTTCTTAGTCCAAATGTTCTTTAAAAAGCTGACTGACAATAAAAATTGGATTGTCAATGTTATTTTATGAATGTATTTATTCTTGTTTAAATTTCAAATCAAATCAAAGTTTATTTATATAGCGCCAAATCACAACAACAGCCGTCTCAAAGTGCTTTACATGCATAGATCAAATAAAAAGAAATAAGAAGAAACCCAGCACGTTTTAGCATTAATTTCAGCAATAATTCTCATTATTCATTTTGTATTCAGAATATGATGAATTATTTATTGTATTTTTTACAAAAGTCCCCTAGAGGTATGCGTACCACCATTTGGGAAAGACTGTCATAGATCACGGTTGTCAACCGTATATCCTGTGAACCAAAATGTCCACACATGACCGAAGGATGAAATGGGTCAATGGGTCGGATTAGTAAAATACTACTGTAATAAACTATAAATAATGACAACTAAATTTTTTTCTCCTTGTCTTTGTGTAAAAAACTGAGAATAACATGAAACTGTTTACATTTACAAACTATCTGTTCACAAAAATAGGAT
>JAPTHA010000014.1:14496796-14520876 GCA_029814585.1 Gymnapogon annona
TATATGTATGTATATGTATATATATACTGTATATATATATATATATACATATAAATTAGATTCAATCTGCAAATTATGCATGCAATGATAAGCTGAAGCGTAATATTGTTAAAGCTTCATTTATTTTTCTTTTAATTTCAAGGTATTCATATTTTTTTCAAGGTAACTTGCATATATAAATTATTTCATTATATATTTGAACTACTATTTTACTCTGAAAAGTTTGGAGTTGACTTTATTTCCAGGTTATTATGTTATTTTACTGGTCGAACACACTGGAGGTCAAACTGGGCCGAACGTGACCTCTGAACTGAGATCAGTTTGACACCCCTGCATAGATGTTGAAATCCTCCCAATGGACAATGTTGTCAGGCCTCTGAGATAAAACGTGCTCAGGTTGTCTTCACCCTCAACCTTAACACACCTGAGGTCAGGGAACTTAGACACAGGCCTTATCGGGGACGGAGTAATAAGTACCCAACAAGCCGGACAGATAAAACCAGGAAAAGCAGATGGAAAAATAAAATGCAATCAATCAATGAGCCTGTTGGCACCTAAAGCCCTTGGTATTGATTGACAAGGTCTGGATCTGGTGTGTGGTGTTTAGATAAGACAGACGGAGCATAAACATTTAGTATATTCCCACAATTTGCAGCGACGCAACACATTCTTGCAGCTATGTGCGTTGTGTGAAATAAAACGCCACATATTTATAGCCCTCAACAATTGGAGTAAGACATCCATCGTGCCTATACATCTACTGTAGGGCCTTTGTATGTGTGTGTGTGCTCATATAGTGTCATGTGTGGCACTGACTCACGGAAGTTACTGATTGAAGGAACGGAGAGTAAACAGAGGAGGAGAAAGCAAGCAAGAGGGAGGAGGGCAGAAAGACGAGGCATGTGGATAAAAGCCGCGGAGCACTATGAACTCCTTAATCACATGGCTTTGACACACACAGATTGAGTCTGTCAGCTCAGCCAGCAGCACCGAGCAGCTGTATCGACCCGTGGTGTTACACATTAACCACACACGCACACACACACACACTACGGTGGATCGCTGGACATGGACAGAGACTGGGTTACACCACCAAATGTTGCGTGGCGTGATACAATTTCACACTTATCTGCTCTCACACCTTCACCAAGTCTCAGAAACACAATATGATGTACTCGTTTTATTTTTTTACAACAAACAATTTTTTCCAGCTTTTATTTCTGCAGGTGACATGTTTATGATTGAAATAAACAAATGTCTTATGAGTTACAACTTGCTGACTTGGGCGTCGATTGGGGGATACATTGACCGTGACGTCATTTTTACCACGCAACAGTTGTGCAACGTCACCATGAATGTCACAACATTTATTTCAATCCACGGTTGCATAGACTTTTCTTTTTCGCCGACATTTGGTCTTGGTGATGGGAGCGTTGGTCCAATGTGTAAAGTCTTCTTCAGTCTGCACCAAGAATCCTCAATGGGATTGAGGTTTGTGAAGCTGTGGTTGGTAAATCCATGTGCGCTGTTTGTGTGTGTGTGTGTGTGTGGGGAGGGGGGTGGCAGAGGAACAGAGGTCCCACATGTAGTGCAATTCCTGCAAAAAAGTAGATTTGTTTAATCATTTACAGTACAAATACATAATGTGTATGCTGTTTATGAATTCAGCTGGTCTATATCTTTAATTTAACCCTTATTTTACCAGGTAAGTCGGCTGAGAACTGGTTCTTATTCACAGTGACGACCTGGGGACACTAGAGGGTGAAGTGTCATGCCCAAGGACACAACAACACACGATTGGGGGAGAGCGAGAATCAAACCACCAACCCTTCAGTTGCCAGACGACCTGCTCTGCCACGCAAGCCACAACCGCCCCTATCTGTATTTCTACTCTTTGTATTTGGCTGCTGTGACGCACTATTTTCACCGTTGTGGGATCAATAAAGTACTATCTACTGTATCTGTCCATCTATCTATCTAACTTCAAAGTCAGGAACAGAAACACAGGCCTGGGTTACCCGGGTCAGGCCGGACACAGACAAAGAACCAGGAGAACCAACAACATGGGACTCAGGGTCAGACAGAAAGGAGGTGAGGTTTCCAGAGCTGAGGCAGGAGACATGGTCAGCAGAACAGGCAGATCGGCAACAGGAATTCAGAATGAGAAATAACACCAGTGAGTCAAGCAAAGTCCACTATCTGGCAAAGAGTGGCAGCGCGGGAGTGGTTTATACGCTGGTGCACTGATTGGCAACGCTGTTGGTAATAAGTGAATCTCATGTTGCTGATTAGTGTGTCAAAGGTCAGGAGAGCGCAGAAGCAGCACTGACCGTGACAGTGTAGAAATGATCCCCAAAAGCACTGTTTCAGAACTTGACCACGATGGATCCTTCTGCAGCAGGGTGTGATATTTGACCTTCTTGACATCACTTTTAATTTAATAATAATAATAATAATAATAATAGCGATACCTTGCATTTCTAATGCGCTTTTCAAAAAGCCAACGACATTTACAAAGGGTAACCATGTAGTGTGTGTGTGTGGTGGAGTGCAATACGGGGGGCATAGGTATGAACAGAAACAAAACAAAAAAAGAGAAAGGACATATGGTTATTATTATGGGTAGGGGAGGTCATATGCTTGGGAGAAGAGGTATGTTTTGACACGTGATTTGAATATGGGAAGTGTGGGTGAGTCGAGGACGGGTCGGGGGAGAGAGTTCCAAATTTGTGTGAAACAAAAAAATTTCACCAATTCCGATGGTGTGATTAAATAAAATGTATTATTTCCATCTGAAATATGTTGTAATTGATGTAAATAAGCAGCATATAGTGCAAATCTGTCAGGTATGTATGCTCATTTTATTCTTGTAACTGTTACATGTCAGGCAAACGGCCAACGAGCCAAAAACAGCACGCCAATCCGGCCCGTGGATTGAATTTATGAAATGCAAATATTACATTGACGACATTAACAAACAGTAAAATACTATCACAATCATCTATGAATAATGACAACTCCACAGTTTTCTCTCTGTTTTAGTGTAAACAAAGTTAAATGACACAAGGATGACATTTATAAACTCTCCCTTCGCGAAATATGTGAACAAACTGATCAAATGTGAAGAAACTGAGAAAAACAAGTGCATTTTCACCAATGCTCTGCCTACTACTAAATGTTAGTAGCTCTGCTGTGATCTGTAACATATATAGTAGATGTAGATGATAAATGGAGACATAATATTGTTAAAATTCCACTTATATTTTCATAAGGGGTTTGAGGTTTTTACTGTGATTCACATTTTTAAAGGATAATTTCATAATATCATGTTATTTACTTTACATTAGAGATCATACATACTGGGTTGAATGTGGCCCCTTAAGTAAAATTAGTTTGACGCCGCTGGTGTAAGGTGTGTGACTGTGTGTGTCTGTGTGTGTCCCACCCCCCATGATTTGTATGGGTTTAACAAAGGCACGAGGAAATCCCACTGTAGGCCAAACTGAGTGCACACTGTATCTGTGTGTGTGATTGGAGGGGTGATAGAGTCTGAGGTGCCTGCTGGTTATCAGTGACAGAGGGAGGCTTGGTCATACATGTGGATATTGGGCCAGCTGTATTGACTGCAAGGGTCTGACGGCAGAGGGCGAGGCGGTGGCGGTGGTGGAGGAGGAGGAGGAGGAGGAGGAGGAGGGGGACCGGATGGGAGAGGAGGAGGCTGATAACGGTGTTAACTGACCCTCTGCGTACCTGGAGCGTGGGAGGGCACTGAGGTAACGCCCAACAGGCTTTCAATAGGGCTCATTCACAAAAGTCAGTCAAAGGTTTCACATGAGAGCATGACATGGGCGCAGAGTGTGATCTCTAATGTTTATCCAGGCAGATAGCATTATTGGATTGTCAGTGTGTCATGTCTACACCCCTGCTTTCTGTGTATGTGTGTGTGTGTGTGTGTGTGTTTTAAAGACTCTATTCCATAGGTAGAATACTGCACATACGGCACATTAACATGGAAACCTTTGAGATGCGGATTTTGTTTGTTTCAAAGGCTCTTACAGTCGACAAATTTCTGACAACAATCAATCACACATATCAGCAAACAATATTGGAGGGTTGATAAGATGAAGATTAGAGCTGTAAATTCTGTCTATGTGTGTAATGAACAGAGACAGACAGTCGCCTCTCACATGCTTGTGTGCAACAGCAGATAGAGACTCACACAGGCTGCAAGGAGCCGGGTGACACTTTTAAAGCCGGTATCAATCAATACAGAGGAGAGAGCCACGGGCATTTATAGTGTTTGAGTATCAGTGGGATCATTATTAAACCCAGGTCCACAGTTAAGTACAGGTGCCAGACTGATGCCTTACATTCCTATTTTTTTAATCCATATTATTTTCAACACCCTGCTCTCTGAATGGAAACTAAACCGACACCTACAATCAGTCACCGCTTCCCTTTTTTTATTTTTTCCACACAAAGACAAGCAATTGTTCACTAGAGCAATTCCCTAACAATTCACTAAAAACAACTACATTAAGGAATGAAAGAATAATAATTATATAATAACGATATAGTTAGTCCATCTCTGCACTTTTTACTTTATAATACTGAATAAATGATATGAAATATAAAAATACATTTTTTTCTGTCTTATGACGTTTCAGTGAAACATACCTAAAATAGGCTGCCATAGCCTCGAAGGATGCTGAAGCAGCTCGCAACTGAAAGGGATCCAGTTCATTTCTCTGGAAAAGCAAAGAAATGGTTGGCTGGTGTGCCCTTGAGCAAGGCACTCATCTGAAGTGTGAGTTTTGTTCCTGCATGTTTAGCTAGTGAAGGGTCCAAGGTAGAGGGTCAGTGTGAGTGTGTGTTGCACATCCGGATCTCAAAAAAAGAAAAAAAAAATACTGACAAATAAAGATTCTTAATTTGGCAACCGACCCAGAAAAAATGTTCTGCAACCCACCTGTGGGTCATAACCCAGTTTTGGGGAGTTAAGAGCGCCTCGCTTTACCCAGAATAAACTGTAAATCAGTCTGTATGGTCCCACTGTCCGCAGTTCACATGAACATAGGCCTGAAAGAACGGTATATAACATTTCTTACAAAAAATTGGGATAATATTAAAAAAAAAAAAAATCACAAACACTGGATAATATGTAAAGTGTGTAAATAACAGATATAACATCATATGATAATCAGTATTATTGTTAATGTTTCTTTTTTAAAATTGCTATATTTCTAAAAATCTCATTAGATTAGATTACATTAGATATGCCTTTACTCGTCACACTCAGGGAAATTTCAGGTTACAGCAGCACACACAAGACACACACCAGAGATTTTGAAAATTTGAACAAGTCCTAATAAAAAACAGAAATAGAAATAAAGAATAGAACAGATTGATTCCAACAAGATCAAGAAAGAGACATTATCAATGGTCACTTGCTATTATAACACCTGACAGCTGCAGGAAGGAACGACCTGCGATATATCTCCTTCACCCACTTGGGATTTCTCAGTCTGCCACTAAAGGACACTCATTGTGTTTTTTGTAATATATCTGTGTCTTCCATATTGCTATCTGTACATTCTGATCTTATAAGCATGGCTTTTTCTTGTCATATAAGAAAAAAACAGAGTTTTCCCAATGAGGGACAAATAGTTCACATATTTCATGAAGCAAAACATGAATTGACTTGATTTACTGACGGATAATCTTTTTAATATAAACACGTGAGAGGCGTCTGTAATATTCCAGTTGTTCAGGTAAAATTGTTTATATGCCACATTGACCTATTTTCTATATGGTTTTATCCCACAGGTACAGCTCCCCCCATCTTTGTTGTAGTTGGTACAGTCCAATCAGGTAAAAGTATCTCAGGTGAGCTGCTTCTTAATGTCTAGTTTTGTGTGTGACCAAAACACAGAATCTGACATTTGTTATTAAAGATGGGGGAGCGGTTGCCAAGTCAAAAGAGCTATAGTTGCTCTTTTTTTGATTGTCAGGCTAAATTCACCAAATCATGGAAGTTAGAGGCTCATCTCTGCAAACACACAGGACTGGTAAGTGCATCCAGATTTAAAAAAATATATGTGAAACAACTAAAAATCCAAACGCAAGCCTCACGGCCTGCTGAAGGGATTTACTTTGATGGTTAAAGTTTGCCAACTGTTGCCGAGTTCCTCTGAAAACGTCTCTCTGTCTCAGAAACCCTTCTCCTGTGAGCGCTGTGATAAAAGCTTCTGTACCCGTTACCAACTCACCAGACATGAGCTCAGCCACAGTGGAGAAAAGCCACACAAGTAAGATGCCGTGGACGGGTTATTTTTTTGATGATGTTGACAATTTGATGGGAATTGAGGCTCAGTTGGTGGAGCGGGTCGTCCAATGACCCAATGGCCGAAGGATTGGCGAATCGAATCCTGGCTCCAACTGTCCACATGTCAAAGTGTCCATGACCCTGAAGACACTGAACCCTAATTTGCTCCCATTGGAGCCTGGCAGCAGTTGCCCATGTGAATGGTTGAATGTGAGGCTAATGTAAAGTGCTTTGTAGAAAAGCACTATATAAATGTAATCCATTCAATTGTAAAAAGCCCTTCTGTGATCTCCAGGTGCTCGGCTGAAGGATGCGCCGAGGCCTTTGTTACAAATGCCAGCATGAAGAACCACATGGCTCGAGTTCACCAGCACCAGGAAAAGCACTACAGAGTAGAAGAATGCAAAGTCTGCTCTCTTATAAATCTCACTCCATTGATGCGGGTGTTGACGCAGAACTGTACTGTGCTGTCTTTCAGTGCAACTACAGCTGCTGTGGAAAAGACTTCAACAAGAGGAACCAGCTCAGTGCTCATATGTATGAGCACAATCAGCTCCTGCCGTTCCAGTTGAGTGGTGACGTATCCAGGACACTGGCAGCAGAGTTTTAGCTTTTAGTTGGTGTTTAAAATGAAAGCCTTTTTTTGTGTGTGTGTGTAGTTGTAAATTCAGTGGCTGTGGAAAAGAATTCCTCACTCACGGGAAACTGAAGCATCACGAGAAGATTCATCAGGGTAAGTTGGCTGGAGTCGGGGACGCGCTTAGTTTTTAATGCGTGTCTAATAAAATCTGTCCTTGTGCAGGTTACCCTTGTGAGGAAGACGGGTGTCCTTTTCAAGGGAAGACGTGGACAGAATATCAGAAACACATAGGAATACACAAAGGTAAAAGCTGCATGTTATGTCTCGGATACCTGCTTCTACGCCCCCTCCCCACCCCTCCAGTCACAAGCCTGGACTGGACATGAAGCTAAATCACATCCTCCCTGTTCTCAGCCAAGCTGTCATGCAGTGAGTGTCAAAAGCGCTTTAACAACAGCTGGTTCTTGCGCCAACATTCGCTGCACGTCCACTCTGGGGAGAAGAGGATGCTGTCGTGTCCCAAAGAAGGCTGTGACAAAAAGTTCACCCAAGGCTTCAACTTGGACAGTCACGTTCTGGGAGATCACGAGGGAAAGAAGCCCTACATCTGCACCCACGATGGCTGTGGGAGCAACTTCGCTATGCTGGTAATAAAAACATAAATGATGGAAGCTATCATGCCATTTGGTTTTACACAGCTAGAAGTACTTTGGCTTCAGATGTAGGTTAATTGCTTGTTCGTGTGTGTGCGTGTGTTAATCAGGAGAGCCTGTGGCGACATGGAGTGGTGCATGACCCAGAGAGGAAAAGGATAAAGGTAGGTGTCATTAGTCAGCCTTTTCTTTCTACCATGTGCATTTTAGGGTGGCGGTGGCTCAGTTGAGTGGGTCAGTGGTTCGAATCCTGGCTGCGACTCTCCACATGTCTAAGTGTCCCTGAGCAAGACACTGAACCCTAAATTACTTCCAGTGGGGCCTGGCAGCAGCCGCCCACTGGTGTGTGAATGTCAGGCCAATGTAAAGCACTTTAAGTGCCTTTTTAAATGTGTAGAAAAGTTCTATATAAATGCAATCCATTTAGTATGAATAGGCTTTCTGTAACAGATTTCTACACTGTTTAGTTTTTTCCATCTTTTTTTGTTGCTGGAACTGTGCAAACTTCTCCACTGTGGATATTAATAAAGGTCCTCCTCCTCCTTACCATTTAATTCTCCTTGCTTCCAGAAACTGCACCCTAAAAAGAACCAGCCCTGGCATGTGGCGTATCGGGCCCGACTGAGAGCTGCAGCCAAACGAGTAGAAACTGAACTGACTGAAAAGCTGCAGAAGACCAGCTTAAAGGATACAAAGTCTTGAGGCTGCATTATAAATATACGGCCCAGTTGTGTTTAAAGGTGATGCCAATACAGCAGTACTTTTTTGTTTCCTTATTTTGTTTTTGAGGGAAAAATAAAGCACCTTTATTTCAGCACTATCATCTGTTTGGATGAAACCTTAAGTGGAGTGGTGGGGGAAAGCAGAGCGTAGAGCCTTGACTCCTTTGAAGGAAATGTTTATTAAACAAACGGAACACACACTCACACATGTATAAAACTCCAGCTGATGGGACAGCTGGTTGTCATGGTGATGAGGCCTAAGGGCAGTTGAGCCCCCAGGGTGCGGCAGGTTTCCGATAAGGCCTGAGGCTTATTCAGCTGGATACAGCGCTGGTGTCGCAGAAAATCTTGATTATTAGTGATTATTACAGGTCATTATCCTAGATGACAGTGGATCACAGGCTACTTTTTTCTTTTGTTAATATCCTATCTCTACTCGCAACGATGCATCCACCTGAATACAGCCCTGGATTCTACAACTGCCTGGTGAGGTGAATACAGCACAGATCCTGTTAACAGTTGCAGTACCATGCTCCCGGTGGGAGTGAAGACAACTTGACCATATGAACACAGCAGTGTGTTTGAGTGCAGTCTGTCGTGTGACGTGACACAATCTGGATCGGTTCCCACCTGGTCAGGACAGACTCGGTCCTGCTGGGTCTACAACAGTTCTGAATGCTTTTGGTCCTGGATTAAGCCCAGTATGGAGCGATGTACAGTAGTGTGTACCAGTTCACTTTGGCCAAGGTTGTTCCCGATATAGAACATTCATTGTGGACTCTGTGGCGTGCAGCCTGCTTTCGATTCGGCCTAGCTATACAAGGCTACCAGGCCAGGAGACCACGGTAAGCGCCACGCGGCTGCGCTGCTCCTTCAACATAGGCACCAACGCCGAGTGGCTCATTCCTGCTGTGGACAGGCCGTTAACTGCAACAATCATGTCGCCGCACCTATGACGAAACCACAAGATAAGTCACTGTTACAGTATAAACAAAGCTGACAGATTGGTGTAACTATTATTAAGCATCATGTGGAGAGAAGAATGTGCACACTGGACACGTGAGAACATAGATTTAGAACATAAGACCAAAGGGTTCCCACCTCCTACGGCTGTCTAATAACCCTCCTCCAAGCTTTGGATTTAGGCTAAATGTGAAATAATTAATTTTAAATATTAAACTCTTCATTCCAGTTTTAGAAATGCATTATCAATGTTTCTTAAGGAGGAAATATAGATTTTCTAGGGGACTACTTTTAGCAGTGGATTGATATATAGAGTTGATATCTAAGAGTTGATTTGTAGTAGGACAGGACAGCGTGTGCATAATCTAAAAAGTAAAAATGTTTGTCAATCATTAGTTTTAACAGTAAAATTACATTTTTAAAAATGAAATGTGTTCATCTGCTTGAGATGTAAACTATGTGCTAAATCTTATGTAGGTTAATGGGATGAAATGGAAAACAAATGACAGATTCGTTGGCATATGTTAAGAAGATACACTGAGTAACATGATAAAGTGCTACATAGATAAATTGAAGTGAATGTACTTTTATGTGCAGACAGTGTTTTATGTGGAACTCTTTCTGAGTAAAATCCATGCTGTATCTTAAACTATGTCCTTTTGGTAATTTCACATGTAAGGGATGGAAATTTTGTGACATTCTGGAAGCCCTTTTTCTGGTGACCCAATGAGAACAAATAGTGTGAATAAAGGGAAACTGAAACCTACAGGAGTAAGTGTTACCCAGAGTACGAGGCCTCTATTACTGATGCAAGAAAAAAACAAACCCTCTTGAATTACAATGAACAAACCAATTACCCAACCTGCCCCCATGGTGACCTTTCTGACTCACACTCAGTCTGCGCTTGCAGATGTGATCATGTTTTATGTTTTACTGGTAGGCAGTTTAATCGCTGATAAGATTCAGATGACACAGCAGGGACCACATCTACGGCCTTCAGTGCAGAAATAAAACCCAGACTGACACTCAAATCCAACACCCTCCATTTGTGTGCGGTGACTCAAATATTCAAGACAATAAAATATAAAATATCAGAAAACTACAACTTGAGTATGTTTTGTTCCTGTACCAAAGGCCTGAGGTGTGGTTGACCATCACACCATGCTTATCTATCCCTACTGTATCACTGCTTACATAAACCATAGATAGCGTATAGGAAAACCACAGAGCACTGACTTAAGGCGGCCATCGTAGTACGCAGGTGTTCCAAGGACAATGGTCTTGATAAAGAAAGCCTGGTTGCCGTGGCTCTCCTCGTATCCCCCTACGATGCTAAAGCCCCAGCTGCCGGGGTGACTCCTCCGTAATACAATCTCATGACTGCTGTGCAAGTAACTGTAAGACAAGACAAGGGAGGAGCAGGTAAATCATAGACCAGGTAAAGAAAACATTTAAAATCTTCAATCTGAATCCTATCCATACTAAAAGTATCACGCTGCACTCAAAAGAACAGAATTTCCAAATGTAATTCCTGCTGCCGAGCATCTCTCAGTCAAAACAAACTCCAAAGACACAGTGGACGACATTGTGAAGTAGTGTGGGATCATGGGAAATGGTGTTTTACCACCACTTCTGATGAAAATGTAACAGATATAGCCCATATATTAAAGTTTTATTGAAATTACAACTAGTTTTATTATAACATGTTCTAATATTGGTGATGGGCACATGATTAGATTAGATTAGATTAGATTAGATACACATTTATTTGTCCCACTCTGGGAAATTTCAGGTTACAGTAGCACAACACATGACACACACATGATGGCACTCAGGCAGCACCAAATTGACTGAGACAGGATAGAATTAAGGTACACAAATCAACGTCAACAAGAGATTGATTTTGAACTCAAGTTGCCTTCATTTTGACACTGCAATATTGCAATACCACTATAAGTGTAGTACTATTTCACTATGGCTGGTTGTCATAGCAACGCACTATCGATGACTGTGATATGATCACCTTTGCTGCAAGTGTTACAAGAGAGGCAGTGGTGGAAGAGGATGAAACTTAAAACTGTAATTATAATTTCCAAATTGTATTTGCAATTTTTTTTCATTTAGACTATATGTATCCATATAGAGAGGATGTGGAAATATGCTTTGATGTTTTTGGGGGGATTTCCCACTATCCTGGCATCATGATAGGATGACACAGATCTGTCTGGATTTCTGGACAATTTTGGATCAACCAGTTAGTGATCTGCATGATTTTATATCACATATTCAATAGTGGAAAAAAAGGTCCTTAAAATCTTGCACAGTCTTAAACATTAGCGTGAAATATTTACTTTTTGGTATTTCAAAAGGATGTGGCTGCATCAGACAGACACAAACACACGTTATGCTGTTAAGTAGAAAAAAATAGCTAAATTCCTGACAGCTTCATCATCAAACCCTGAACACGTTTCATGATCTTGTTGAAAAGTCCAGTTTTGACCTAAGCTGAACTGAGCACGTGCAGACGTTAGCGTGTGGGCTTCAAGAGTGGGAGTTCAATGCCTTAAGAGTGATATTTTATGCAATATATAACAAGTGGTGTGTCCAAAAACATTTTCCATTCCTGTGGTATTGCTTTGGCTTTAATAATAATAAAGGGTTACGTTTATATAGCGCTTTTCTGTTAACGCATACTTAAAGCACGAACATTAATGATGTATTGAATATTCAATCTCACATTCACATGCACCAGTACAAGAGAGACAAAGCATCTTGCTCAAGGACACAACAGCACATGACCAGAACAGAGTTGGATTCGAACCACCAACCCTTTAGTTATTGGACGACCCACTCTATCTTATGAGCCACGGCTGCGACTTCTACATACGTGCCCCTCTCATCTCTCCCCCTGTGCTTACCTGGGCAGCCCCAACCACATGACCCATGACGGGGACCAGTTGGCATCAAAATCGCTGTCATGAGTATGAGGCAACAGTTGGTCGTGTTCATGATCCTCCACCATGCTGACCTCCAGCACCCGCAGCTGCACTGAGGGTGAGGCAGCGGAGGCCTTCAGGGTGCCCACGGCCTCGCTGTGGCTCAGGTACGTTAAGTCCTGCCCATTGATGCTCAGAAGGACGTCCCCTAAGGAAGCAAGAGGACTGTGTGGTGTCTGAGGTCATATATTTATTTGAGTGAAACTTGATGAGGCAGCACACACCTCGTTTGATTCGTCCGTCCCTCGACAAACAGCCGTGTGGTTGGACGCTGGTGACAAAGATGGGCAGCTCCCCGCTTTTACTGCCCCGCCCACCTGCGACTGTCATACCCAGAGATTCATGCGGCTCCTTTTTCACTGTGATGTGTTTCTCCTTACAGCTCACGCACTGGGAGAGGTCCTGTGGAAATCACACACGTATGGACACAAGTTCAGGCTCACGTAAATACACTGTTTTTATACAGACTTGTGATGGTAGATATACATATTCTTCATAGATATACATAAACTGTTAATTATTGTTAATAATGTACATTTGGTTTGATTCATATTTTGACATTTAAAAAAAATATACTTAGCGTTATTCTCATGTTACATTGCAAATTTTACATTCAATCTAATTTTTTGTTTTTGAAAATTCTATATTTGTTCTATTGATTGTTTTTTTAGTACTGGTGAGTTGAGTTAATAGTTAACAGTACTGCACTGACTGACCTTATTTCAGTGCACACACAATGACAATAAAGGCAATTCTATTCTATTCTATTCTATTCTATTCTATTCTATTCTATTCTATTCTATTCTATTCTATTCTATCCTATGCCATCCTGTCCTATTCTTCTATTCTATTCTATTCTATACAATGCCATCCTGTCCTATTCTATTCTATTCTATACAATGCCATCCTGTCCTATTCTTCTATTCTATTCTATTCTATTCTATTCTATTCTATTCTATTCTATTCTATTCTATTCTATTCTATTCTATACGATGCTATCCTGTCCTATTCTTCTGTTCTATTCTATTCTATTCTATACAATGCCATCCTGTTCTATTCTATTTTATTCTATTCTATTTTATACGATGCCATCCTGTCCTATACTATTCTATTCTATTTTATTCTAGTCTATCCAACACATGTACACACATTTCATGACACACAATGGTGTATATCTGCTCACTCTGTGGGTGCTGGTGCGGGACAGGTGTATGGGAACAGGACTCGGGGTGGAGCTGTGGTTTGGCAGGAAGTGTTCAAGGCAGTAGAGGTCTCTGGTAGAGCTCGATTTTGGCGGTGGGGGAGTTGGTTTAGTGGGTCGGCCAATCAGCAGGTAGACTCGCTCTCCGCTGGCCTGGAGACACAGAACAAATGTCCTTTTCAGTGTTCCATTTTTCTTTTTCGCACTTACATAATGGAACTCAAGATAGATGACCAAACGCATGTGAACCTGTATGATCTGTGCAGCCTGCTCCGGCGTGCCGTGGCGAAGGTCCTGTTCGTTGACTGCCAACACACGGTCGTTACTGCGGAGCCTGCCATCCTTGGCTGCCAGACCGCCCTCCAAAAGGTCCAACACAAACACACCGGACTCATCCGTTCGCCTCACCAGTTTGATACCGAGCTGCTCTGTTGAGTCCCGCTTGTGGAGGGTGATCCGCAGGGTGGCGGGGCTGGACGGGGTGCCTTCAGGGGTGGAGCAGGGTGCGTGGGGCACAGCAGGGGTGGAGGAGGAAGAAGAAGGCGGAGCCCGGGAGGCACAGCGGCGCTCTCGGAGGACGGTGAGCTGCAGGGTGGTGCAGGGCCGCGCCAGGGTAGAACGGGCAAAACTGTGGGGTACATTACTGATGTCCACATTGTTTACCTGGAGAGAGGAAGAGAAAAAATTAGAGTGATTATTGTTTAGGCAGCAGTGGAGTGGACTAAAGAAGGGGTGATTTGAAAGAATTAAATAATCGATGAGGTTAAAAACACAGTTTGTAACTTCTGACCATAATCTCTCAATCAGGGATAAGATAAACTACATCAGATTAATCTACATCAGGTTTATTTGTCACATGCACTGATATAGATACTACAATGCAAAGTGAAATTTATTTTTGTACATTTCTTCCATGGGGATGTGGGGGAAATGAAATTCTATATTCGTTCTACTGTCTGTTTTTTAGTACTGGTGTTTTGTTAATAGTTAACAGTATTGCACTGACTGACCTAAGTTCATTGAGCACACAATGACAATAAAGGCTATTCTATTCTATTCTATTCTATTCTATTCTATTCTATTCTATTCTATTCTATGCCATCCTATTCTATTCTATCCTATCCCATGCCATCCACTTCTATTCTATTCTATTCTATTCTATTCTATTCTATTCTATTCAAGGAGACATCCTCATCCTCATCCTCAACTGTCATTTTACATAAATGTCACTTGTGTGTTTGTTGTGTAGGACAACTGACTATAATTTAGTTACCACATAATGCTGTTTTTTATTTTACCTGACGGACGACACGATTCCCTTTTAATTCAAGTCCTGTCACAGTATAACTTAAGCTTAAAGAAAACATGTTTCATGCTACACTACCATTCTACGTATATAAGTAGAATACCTCTGTTTTTATAGATAAAGTGTTGTGTATGAAGAGTTTTTTTGTAATCAAATATGAATGTATTTCTTATCTCAACCCTGTCTTAAGCCGTTTTATGCAATTTTGTTGACATTTTATTTCATTTCCTGTACTTTTATCTTGTTAACTCCTATTAATTAGTGTATAATCATACATTAATGTGTTTATTCCTCACACATTTTTAACTGAAATGGGGCACTTTGGGCTACAATTCTTGAATGAAAGGTGCTATACAAATAAAGTTTTACTATTATTATAATTATTATTATAATTAATTGTTATACTTCTACTGCGTTGAATGTTGCCTGCGTGTTGCACATTTCAGAAAGCATTTGTCCTTCCGCCTCGAAACTATATAAAGCAACTAAGTTTCCAGGTTCCCTTCTGACACTAAAGTGGGTCAGGTTATTTGGTAAATCACACTCCTCAGTGAACACATGAGCAATCCCAAACTGAAGCCGTCCTCACCTGCAGTATCTGATCTCCTGCCAGCAGCCTCCCATCTCGTGCGATGACACCATCTCTGTACACTTCCTGAATCACGATGTTAATGAGCGGTGTCTCATTTCCACCAACGATGCTGATACCCAGCTCCACGTAGGGGTTGGAGCGGTGGACTTCTATGGCAGTTATCTCTCCTTCAGGAAGGGAGGGCAACTTCACACAGCCTAATGGACACACAAATCGCATTACACAGCTGCACACTTCAGACGTTAATGTCCACATCTTGCTAAGCTTTACTGTAATGTTGCTTGAACGTGATTATCCGGTGGTCTGAGATTACAGCTCTTGCAATCGCGAGAAAGATAAGACGCAATATTTTGTATCTTAAAAATATCATGTCTCTGTCTGTAGGGAACAGATGCAGTGGAATGGAAGGGGATGAAGGACCTTCTTCAGCAGAGAGTGGGGGGGACTCTGGACAGTCCCAGCCAGAGGAAGTGGAGCTGACGGAGCGGAGGAGATGGATGCAGGGGTTACTCAGTGGCCGCTTCACCCTTGGGACGACACACTCCAACAATCCAACCACGCCTAAAAACACAGGAAAACACACACACTTTTATCACAGGTATCACAAGTTTCCTACTTGTACTGTACTGTAGTTTAACCCATGAAGATCCAAACAGCCACTAATGACCTAAAGCAGGGGTGTCAAACTCATTTCACTTCAGGGCCACATTCAGTTCAATTTAATCTGAAATGGGCCGAACCAGTATAATGATACCATAATAATATAGAAATGTCAACTCTGAACGTTTATCTTCGTTTTAGAGTGAAAAAAGTCAAAGTACACGATGAAAATGTTTACGTCTAAAAAGCAAAGTGAAAAACATGAACAAGCTGAAAACATAAGTGTAATTTTAGCAATATTATGCTTTGATTTATCATTTACTGGCAGGTAACATCTTGTAACAGGCCGTTAAAAGTGCACTTCTGTCATGGCCAGGCTATGCTGGGGCTGGGCCACATCCTCTCCCTGAAGGGACTGGAACTAATGTTCAACACCTGGGCCACGCTGCTCAGCTGGGGCTGATTCCCCAGCTATTTAAGAAGCTCATTGCCAGTCAGCAGTGTGGCCTCATGAACATCTACACCTTCTTCATCCTGCAATAACCTGGACATACTTGTGATTCACATGGACTCTGACCTGGACTCTGGTCTCCTGTCTTTTCCTTTTTTGAGATGGACTCTTGTTTTGTTCAAAGAGGTTTGGTATTTCATGTGTAGTGTGTTTGGTTTCTGGTCTGTGTGGTAGTTCTATGTGTTAAGTGGTGTGAATATTTGATATATGTTGTTATTGGCTGTGGTTAAGTTGTGGGTGTGTTCAGTTAATAAATGTTCTATGTTTCCCTTCAATCTCATGCAATTGAGCTTCTCCTTTTCCCCAACCATGACAGCTTCTCTTCAGTCATTTCAGGTTGTTCATATTTGTTCAGGCTATTCACATTTTTTGTTTTTGCAAAATTATACTTTGTTTTACTGTAAATAGATAAAAACATTTGGAGTTGTGAGTATTTATATGTCATTGTGGTATTTTACTGGTCTGACCCACCTGTGATTGAATTGGTCGGAATGTGGAACCTGAATTAAAATGATTGGTAATATCTTCAGGAAATGTTAGCATTTCACAAATTCATCTCAAGGTCAGACTGGACCTTTTGGCGGGCTGGATTTGGCCCCCGGGCCACATGTTTGAGACCTGTGACCTAAAGCATCCACTATCAACAATATACACTACCTGTTGATCTGCTGACCCTATCTTCTTCTTCTTCTTCTTTTTTTATATAGATTTTTTTAAAGACAATATGCAGTATACATTCATATACTATAAGACATTCACAACCCACAAGGACAGGATCAGAGAACACACACAAAAACCCCAAACATATTAAAAAGTCAACCGCCTGAGTCACAGAGAGACATATATTGACCTCTGACCTCCTGGGTCCTACAAGCCCTGCTTGGATATATAGAGTTGAGCCAATGTGGTGCGTTGGTAAATTTTCCTTTCCTCTTTTCATCTACTACATCAGTAAAACCCTTCAACAACAGTGGATGGAGACACCTGATTTATGTTCAATGAATAATACATTTGACCAAAAAGGTACCTTTTCTTCACTTTTATCTATTTTTATTCATAATAACCCGCAACTTTAACCTAAATTTTTTATGAACATGAACACAATCAGGAAATTCAATATAGGAAAATGCATGATTTTCACTGAAAAAAATGAAAAAATACCATAAAATGTGATGATAAATGGAGATAAATCACTTAACAAAGGTTACATTTGCAAAAGCATTCATTAGAGAACATAGTCACAAAAGTGTGTTAATGGCTTAAATCTCTCTCATGACAAACTCACTGTCTTCCTCAGTGCTTTCTTCAAAGGCAGGGTTATCGAGGCCGGCGTCGTCCGTCCACACTGGCCCGTTGGTGCAGGTGTTGTTGGGTCCGGCGGGTGGGGAGGGGGTGTTGTCCCTCAGGTCTGTCTGTGGGGAGTGGGGCGACCTGGGAGGGGTGGTAACCATCCCTCGCTCGTCCCCGCTCTCACTTCGCGGGCCCTCCACGCTGGTCTGCTGACACCGGGTCCCAGGACACCTTTCACAGAGAAACAGGGATCAGTTGGTTTGAAAAGTAACTCAAAAAAAGCTGCAAATTCTGACCTAGAAAAGGCAAGATATATGTTCTAAACACAAGGCTGATGTTCTTGACCTACCAAGATATTTTTTTGTATCAGCACTTAAAACTAGAAAGAAAAACCCAGATTAATTCAGATTAAGCTCATTTTCCTTTCTTGAAAACCACTGTTTGCAGTGCTGGAGATGGGATTATTTTTATTAACCAAAAATGATGATTGATTAAGTCTCCATTGATACACCGACAAGTAACGAGAGGCATCTCATTATCGACCAAATGATCCACCAGATGTCATTCCGGAATAAGGGTGGAAAATTCCCAGAACAGAAGGGGCTTATGATTCTCCTTTCATAACAAACCTTCATGTATTTCAAGTCCCAAATATGTTAGGCTTTCTAATTAAACTATTAAATTAAACCGGTACAGAGGGATGTGTCGGTCCCATCCCACAAATAGATCCTGCTCTTTGAGAAATGATTAAAAATAAATGCAGACAGACAGACTCGAGGGATGAGTGTGGTCTCACTCTTAATAGGCTCTCAAGTCTTTGAGTAGTGGCTCTTAGCTCATTAAACTGTAGAGTATGGGTTTTTTCCTACCTTTAAAGAAAAATAGGACAACCTTTTATTATATCTAATATTACCGTCCCATGATGCTCTTGCAATATTTAAAATGTAAAGTGGTGCCAGGTCAGATTGTCATCGTGTATATGTTCTTATTTCCTTCTTTTAGCGATGATGATTTCTACAGGGTGTCTGTAAAGTCTGGACACATAGGGTAGTTGGATATTCTTCATTTCATTCAACTGTTAATTAATTATTCATTGTTATTTTTTCCTCCTCCCTTGATTAAGCTTTGTCAAAGGGAGAAAGAGTTGAGCTGGTACTTCTCAGTGGGCATGAAGAACGGTCGCATCCAAAGATAGCAGAGCAATTTTATGGAGACGTCCAGGAGAAATCCAATTGCTTTATCGACGGTGGTGAAGGTTATTAGGAAATTTGAGGAAACAGGCAGCATCATGGACAAACTGCAAGCTGGGTGACCGAGTGTATCAGACCAAACCAAAGCAACTGTTGCTGCTAAAATATATATGTGCCCCCCCCCCGAGAAAAAAACAACCTGCAAAACATGTATGGAGTTAGGTATTCCAAAATCAACTGTCGGTCAAATTTTGACCCACAATATATTAAGGCACCGGGATAGTGCATATGGGACCCGGGTTCGATTCCTGGGATGAGCGCCCAGTGTGGGTCCTTGGGGAAGACCCTTCATGCTGCTGCCTACAACTGTAGCCTCAATGTCTCATTGTGCCGGTCCCGGGCGGTGTCAGGAAGGGCATGAGATGTAAAAACTCCTCCCAAATCAAATATGCGAATTGGATTCGCTGTGGTGACCCCGGAAGGGAAAAAGCCGAAAGAACTCATCATCATGTGTCCACACTTGACAGACAGCTGTGGCTCAGTTGGTAGAGTGGGTCATCCAATGGCCGAAGGGTTGGCCTGGTCCTGGCTCTGACTGTCCACATGTCGAAGTGTCCTTGAGCAAGACACTGAACCCTAAATTGCTGCCTGAAGTGGTGAAGCAGCCGTCCACTGGTGTGTGAATGTGAGGCTAATGTAAAGCGCTTTGAGTGCCTTAAATGTGTAGAAAAGCGCTATAGAAATGCAGTCCATTTACCATTTATTTTAACCAATAGGGGATATTCACTAAACACTGCAAGCTTTGAACCTGTACATGCAACACGGCTTCGTCTTGATTAATAGGATGATCCACTACAACTCGGCAACCAAAACACCTTAGCCCGGTTCTCACATCTTCTAATCTCATGTCCCTAATCTTCAACATGGACACCTTACTGAAGTCCCAACAGTCGCAGCAGAATCCCGGCTCCTGTTCCTATCTTAGACCTAAACCTTCAGGCCAGAGGAGCAGAGAGTCCACGTGGGCCAGAGGTTTAACCTTTACTAAAGAATGTCACGGTAGTTTTCACATTGACCTTGTTTGATCCGTCTTTAAACCATCTTCTGTTGTTTTTTTGGTTTTTTTTGACACATGGCACAATGTGTGAAACCTTCACCGACACAAACGCTTCTGCTGCTGCTGTGACTGATTAAAAAACTAGTGACATTTAAAAGGGCTGCGGTGATGAAATATAGAGCCTCAAGTCTGATGGTGTGATACTCGATAGGAGAAAAAAAAAAAAAGCAAAGCACACAGACACACACACACACACACACACACACACACACACCAACCAGTTCAGGAACTTTGTTGTTTCTTGTTTAGCTTCAGACTTGAACACACCTCGAGACATATAAATCAAAGTCCTGCAGTGGGGTCTCCCGTGAAAACAGCTGACTCACAAAAGCTTTAAACGGCTTATTAGCTTGTTAGCGTGAGCTTGTTAAGGACTTTTATCTTGTACTTAAGGAAGGTGATAGGTGATCAGTGGATAACCAGTCAATAAGCAGGAGTTAAAACACCATTGGTCGGTTCCTTTGCACCAGACACAGTCTCATGGTGTCGATCCTATAGACGCCTGCGCCTTTGTCAGCAATACAGGCTTTTATCACATCTTTTTTTTTTTTTATAAACTGCACAATTGGAATTAATCCCTTTTCCCCAGGCAAAGTTAAACCAGTAGAAACATTCTAAGCATTGCTACATATTTCTATATATCCTCCAAAAATGCTGCATTCCAATGACTTTTAACAGGTCAACATAGTCATCATTCTCCCAGTGACTCGCATGAACCAGCAAAAACTGTTGTCACGCATGGAAGATGCACAAGACAGAAAAACCAGAGGAGAAGACTGATGAAAGCAATGAAGAAAGTAACCTGAAAGCGAGTGAGAAACAAGAAGGGACAGTCCAGAAGCAGATGCATCTCCCTGTCCTGCGCCCCCCCCAGTAGCCCTGACATGACATCGCTCTGCGTTTGACTCACCACAAGCCAGGGTTGCCCTTGGCCGTCTCACAGAAGAAGTGGTTGAAAAGGTCTCTGGTGTTGAAGTTGCTTAGCATGATTGCAAAATGAGAACATGGAGCTTCTGGTCAGCCAACCCATGACTGTGGTAGGGAAGCACTAATCCCTCGTCACATGACCTACAGCCCAATAATCCCCTCAGGGTCCCACAGCACCTGGTCCAAACAGGCCAAAAGCCAAGTGTGCGGAGGGATAGCAACTCTTAATGTTAAAGGTAAGTCTAGTTATTCTGGACTCCGATCTGTGATATTTCCTCAGATTTAGCCAGAAATGATCCAATTATGAATATGAATTATACACTGACTTAGGTTTTTTTTCCAAAAATGTCTACAAAAGTAACGTATTAGTAAACAGAGCTATGGGTCGTAACGATGACACAAGTCACAATTTTAATGGGAATGGTTCATTTTTGCATTTTCTTTTCTACATAGAAATGATGATGGGATTTTTGCTAGGGTTAGACCAGAGTCGTCACAGCTATTTAAACTATATAGAGCCAGTGGTACAGTAGTCCCAATTTATTTTTTCCTCTAAATGTACTTAATTTAATTTCTTAAGTGATTTATCAGCATCTATAATAGCATACCGTAATATTATCCTTTCTAGTCTTAGTTTTTTTCAGTGTAAATCATGTATTTTCCTATTTTTAATTCACTGATCATATAGATGGTCATAAAAGCTCAGAGTAAATTCAAACGTCATTGTGTCAGAACAGACAAAACTGAAGAAATAGGGACTTTTTCATCAAAATGTCATTAACTGAACATAAACCCAAGTATCTCCATCCACTGTCATATGTGACCACCATGTAAAGATTAATAACTGCATTATAGACCAATTATTTACATATATTAATAGGATGAGTGGATCAGCAGGCATTAAACATTTTCCATCAGTAATTGGTTGTGGTCGCTCCTGGGTGTTTTAGGTCTTTATGGGTTAAGGTGACCACCATGAATATGATTATGATCTCCATTCACTTGTACACAAAGAGGTGAATGAAGCTAAAAGAAATCTTTATTCACCACTATCAACATCCTTCTCCACTGTTTGTTCAAAATGGCATCATGTCATTGCAGCCCCCTCATTTCAAAGTGATCAGCTTCTATTTGTGTTTTCCAGTTACAGTAATTACAAATACCGTAAGATATGTCAGTAGGTTTTCTATGTTTGCGTTATCTATTTAAAATATAACCTGTGTGATTTTATTTTTTCTTATGCAGTTTTATATGTATTCCAGTATCCAGTGCTGATAGTCTAAATGATTCTTCCTCATTAAATGTACTGTAAAGTATTGTTCAGTTTGAACTATATTAGCTCCATAAAATGAACAGAGACTCATTGTCACCAAAATGTTATTATCGTGACAATCCTGGTCTGTATATCATAAACACTTTCTTTACACGTTCCAGATCAATATAATTTGTAGACTGGATCATCTCTGTAGCGCCACAAATCTTCCTTTATAAGGTTTATGATGTGTTGTGAAACAATTGACCTGTTTCTGTGATTTGAACATCACAAGTGGGCATTGTGCACTAGTAACGAATGATGTTGCCTCTCTGATTATCTGCATGACCTGGATTATTGTTAAGAAGATCTGAAAGAGTTTTAATGTTACATTAATGAGATGTAATAATATAAATGGATAATATTTGAGTTGTACATATGCATTCATAGCTTTTACACCCGTGCATGGGTCTATCTAGTATATCAGTGTGGACGTGTGGTTACCTGTGTTTAAGATGCGCCTCCAAGTCACATCTCGGCATGCTGAGAGAGCAGACAGGGGTCAAAGGGCACGATACAGACAGCTTATCCAGCAGCTTGTGCACCAGGATGCTGGATCTGCGGCAGGCCTGCAGCTGGAGCCGCGCCCTGTCCAGTGGACAGAAGTCCCTCTCCTGTAGGAAGCTGCGCAGGCAGCGGGCACAGAAGGTGTGGCCGCACGGTGTATCGAGCGGCTGCACCAGTGGCTGCAGGCAGATATGGCACACCAGGTCATCATCCACTTCCAGGCGGTAGTTGTAAAGGTGGTTCTCCCAGCTGCGGTGGATCTGGCCACACTCAGGACATAGAACCTCCAGGGCTGGCTCAACTGGCCCGGCTAGACCCACCTCACAGCCTGGGCTGCCCATCTCTGCTCCTTCTACACAAATTTGCTTTGGCACAAGTGACTCCAGTGGGACTGTAGTTTTGGGACGGGTCACAAAAACTCCTATCCCATACACTTCAGAGGATGAACGGGTTGCTGATGGGACAGATGCCCCCCAGTGGTTGATCATGCATTGTCCTGCAGGTCAGAAGGCAAAGGCAAAGAGGGTTAAACAGCTGTTTCAGAGAAACAACAAGTGTCAGATTTTGTGCTTTTATTCATGTGGCAAATGCTTTGTGCACGTGAGCCCATGTGTCCAAATCAGTGTGTGTCTGTCGGAGAGTGTGCTGAGATTATGTATTACTGCTCCTGTCCACTAATCTGACCGTATAATCTCTCTTTTGCTCTCGCCTACTGCAATCTTCCAACTCCACAGAGAGGGAATTATCTGGGATTGAGGCAGAGAGAGGACACAGATCAGAGGAAGTGGGATTGGGAAAGCAATAAAGAGGGAAAATAGTGCCAGCAAGAGAGGTGGAAAGAAGCACGAGAGAAGATGTAGAGTGAAAGAGATTAATGGGCTGAAAAATTTGAACGACAGAAAATAAAGAAAAGGGGAGGAGATAATAGGGTAAAGGGAAGGGAGTCAAGCTCACATAGGAGACAAACATAAAGACGTCAAGCCTTGTGACATCCAGGGGCTTGTTTCAGCAACATTTCTCACAGTCAACCTGATACTGCTGCTTTAGGTTCAGGACGTGTACAGTAGATACACTTAGTTTCCTTCAGAACAGAAACTGAGAACATGCCTGGAGCAAAGTCTTAAATTATAGCACTCTAGCAAACAGAGTGTGTCCCCAGAGCTATAGTGCACTGTATGGGCTGATCATTTCCACAGTGCTTCACATCCAAAGCCATTCAGACCTTCAGCCGGTCTATTAGTCTCGAGCGGGGGGGGGGGGGGGGGGGGGGGGGGGGGGGGGGGGGGGG
>JAPTHA010000014.1:14549374-14574386 GCA_029814585.1 Gymnapogon annona
ATGTATAACCTACCTAAAGTTTTATTTTTTCTTCGCACATATTCATTGTGTTCTTTTTCTTTGAAACGGCTGATATCTTCTACAGATGTACCATCTGAAGTGGACAGCTACCACAGCCTTTTCCCACTGGAGCCTCTCCTTCCACCAAACCGTATGCATAAGACCAGCAACTTCAGTTACATCACCTCCTGTTACAAAGCTGTCAACAGCAAGGATGACCTGCCTTACTGTTTGAGGAGGATACATGGTGAGAAGTAATGTAATTAACATTTGACTTTCAAGGATGCATTACACAAGAGTTCACATCCTTAAAAATCACACTAGGATAAATTACATAGATTATTAGATTAAATCATTACTTTCGTCTGCCTTTTTTAAAGAGCATATTAAATGTCCTGCTGGGATCATCAGATTTTTCAACCAAATTGATAAATAGGTATCATTCAGAATATATAACTCATAGATTATATTTACTGCCTTCTCGCTTCCTTTGCATAGTTAAATACTTGTTTTGGGTGTCTACTGTTGTATTAAAAGTGATAGACAATTTAAACTGGATATCCTCAGGAGCCATTATCAACGTTGTCAGTATATACACAATGTGTAAGCAGCCTATATATATTATTGATGAAATTTTATTAACAAATAACTTGAAGTGTAATAAATGTGTTATGTTGTAAAACTGCTGAGAGTTACAAAAGTAAAAACAAATGTACACCGTACATATATGCTTATATTGTGTTTTGTAAAATGAGAAAGATGCTTCAAAAACAATTATTTAATAACTTGTGTTGAATTCAGAGTATTATTTATTCGCATATTAATCTGTGTGTGTGTTGTGTGTTATAAATGTTAGGTTTCCGCCTTGTTAACACAAAGTGCATGATGCTGGTGGACATGTGGAAGAAGATTCAGCACTCAAACTCAGTAACACTGAGGGAAGTCTTCACCACCAAAGCCTTTGGAGACCACTGTGAGTGTATACAAGCATCCAGCCTCTACAGCATTTATGTCTCATCTGTGTGTCCAAGGAGTATTATTAACAGCAGTGGGAGAAGCAGCTGTTTAAGTCACCAATGCTCATTGTTAATGTATTTTTTTCCAAGCTCCACTCAAGATTGTTTTTCAGTTTTATGTTTGACTTTTCCCTTATGTGGAACTGTAGCTTTGGTGTTCTCCTACGACTTTCATGCGGGCGCGGAGACTATGTTCAGTAGACACTTCAATGACCCAGCAGCAGACTCGTACTTCACCAAGAGGAAGTGGGGTGAGTGGTCTTTTCACCCTTCCTCCTTCACAGAAATAGACGCAGCATCACCTCAGTGCCTTCGGGCTCGCATCCGCTTCACACATTTATTTGTATTGTTGCGAGTGAGGTCATTAGCCTAAGTCTATTTAGGTTTGCAATTCAGTACCTGCAGAGCATGTATTTGTTTACACGGAAAATATGGTCAGCTACAAAGAATTTTAGAGTTTGCCTTTTCACATTGGATAAAAAACGTTTATCCATCCTGGTTCTGTATATGTGTTTATTCAGCTTGTCTTTACTTGTTAAGGGGTGAGCCTGCACTTTTGGTACTAAGCAGAATTCTAAAAAGGAAGGAGATTCAGTGTAGATCCTACATTTTCTTCAATACACCAATGTTGGCCCCCACTGCCTTCTAGCTGAGAAGGTGTTTCTGTTGGATCCTTGATTAGAAGAGAAATAAAGGAAGGTTTGAAGTTTACTGTGACTGACCCAAGTGCTACACAGACATGCAAGCTCCCTCAAACTGCTGTACTCGTTTGCCGTGCAGAGAACCAAGGTGCTTTTAAGGTATTTTGACAGTTAGCGTGCGCCAGAGGTACTATGGGACATGAAGGAAACTGTGGCTGAAACTGATCCTGGGGCAGGTGCTATATGGCCAACATACAGGAATGCAGATAGAGGAAGCAAAACCTGTCAGACACGGGTCTTTGTCTAGTCTTCAGCAACTACCACACTGTTTCAACGGTAGAAATGAATGTTTTCCTGCTGCCACTGTACTGCAGTAGACATACATTTCATAGTAGATGGAATGTATGTCTCATTGGGGTCATGTTTAAAGAACGTGTTTTAGCCAGTTCTCACATTACTGGAGCAATATTGTGGCTTTTGTTGGTACGCTGTAACTCATCCAGCACTCTTATATAATGTATCTGATGTACTGTTGGTATCATTTGTTTGAAAAAGTGACATATGAATTTGGGATAAAATGTGGGTTGAAAGACTGCATCAGCAAAAAATAGTGGTTCTTAAGGGTGTCAGTCAGCGTCACTTGTTTAAACATAATCATAAATGAAATAAGCACCATAGTGTAGCAATGATTGAAAAATATTCACAATTTTTTTTAAACTCCAGTTGCTCAAGAAAGGAAGTACTAATGCTGATTAGCATACTCCAAATCAATTAAAGCACAAATATTATTCATTTGATCTGCCACACTGCCCTGCATGTGTCACACAGATATTTGACATAAGTGGTCACAGTGTCACATATTCCTGTAGCTGTCGGCCACCTGTTTCTTATTAGTGAAATGGACATTTTTTTTACTGACATGAAAACTTGAGAGGTGAAAGTTAAGTCAATAAGGAGGATATTTAAGATAAGGACAGTAAGTTTATTCTAGTTATGTTAAAATGTCTAGCCCTTCAGATTGTGTTTGTGTGACCAAAATGTGTCTGTCTGCAGGACAACATGAACCTCCGCCACCACGGCAGCATGCCGGTTTACTTCCAGAGTCTCTGATCTGGGCCTACATTGTCCAGCTCAGTTCGGCCCTGAGGACTATCCACACCGCTGGCCTCGCCTGCCGTGTCATGGACCCCAGCAAGATACTAATTACTGGAAAAACCAGGTATTAGCACAAGTATCTGAGCACAGAAATTTAGTATTCATATTACAGCCCCCATGTATTTCATTTCCCATATCAGTAGGTTTAGTTACTACTGTTGACTGTAAATACATTAAAAGCAGAAGAGTGTTCTCATTTAAGGCTTCCTGTTTTCACAACTGTGTGGTTGTGCACACACCCACTCACAGATATGCACACCAAGTGTTTGACAGCAACAACCTCTCGTCTCTGCAGGTTACGGGTCAACTGTGTTGGGGTGTTTGATGTCTTAACATTTGACAATAGTCAAACCAATCATCTCGCCCTAATGCCCCAGTACCAGGTACAGTCAGTGATGTCTTAGAACACATAAATAGACACTACAGAATGGTCCTACAGCATATGCCAGTGAGGAATGTCAAACCTCTTCACCAATATATGTTTGTGTCCCGTAGCAAGCTGACCTGGTCTCCCTGGGCAAAGTGGTGTTGGCGTTGGCATGTAACTCTCTGGCTGGTATTCAAAGAGAAAACCTACAGAAGGCAATGGAGCTGGTGTCCATCAACTACTCTTCAGACCTCAAGAACCTCATTCTGTAAGAAAGATCCAACTGCAAGATTAGGAAAAAATAAAATCTATTACTTTTAGTCTGAGGTAAAAATTTTGAAAAAATAAATTGCACATTATTTAAAAGATTAGATAATTTGCACTTCAACTTGAAAGGTACACTCTGAAGTCCACATTAATCGTGGTAGTTTGATTTGTGTTTTGTTTCATGAAGACTGAGCTGTTTTTCACAAAACATTTGATCAGAACGAAAATATGTACATAATTTGTTTTACTAGTTGGGTCACCACAGACGTGTACTCTGGTTTTAAGCTATTTGATATTACATGCTGGCCTGTAACTTGAGCATCTTGGTATATCCATGTTGAAAAGCTTTTCTTTGTTTTTGTGTGAACAGGTACCTGCTGACTGAACAATCTCGCCTGCGCAGTGTCAATGACATCATGCCGATGATTGGAGCCCGGTTCTACACACAACTGGACGCCTCACAGATGAGGAATGATGTCATTGAGGAGGATCTGGCTAAGGTATACAGATATGTCTCGTATTTATTGTCATAAAGAGTTTGGATCGTGCAAACAAGCCATGTTCGTGGATTGACATTATGTTTGTTCAGAGTGGTGGTCTGAAATAGGGCATGGGATTTCCTTGCCAAGTGAGAAGTTGTGTACAGGCAGGTTATAGTACAATGTAGTGTAGTATAATGTAGTGTAGGCTTTGCAATCTAGAATTGAATTGTGTTTCTTCATGTGGGTGTGAAACAACAAAAACTTGACTCGACTTTCTTATTAATGCTGCACCTTTATTCGGGTGCATTTACCTCGTGCAAGCATTAGTGTTGGTTCAGGAAACAGCTTTAGAGAACACAAGCATTATGGTAATAAAACGAGGTTAGTTTAAGCAGAGAAAAAGGGGTAGCTCATGTAGCCTGACTGTCTGTGATGTGCTGATATCTGTGCTGGTTTTGGACAGTGGTAGCACTTCTCGTTTTAACAGGTCACCTCTGCATGGCGTCATAGACGCATGTGGTTTACACACAGGGAATAGTAGTAGTGTTTTGCAGTTGCTTAGTGGTTTTTGACTTTATCAGCAACTGTTTGAAAATGCATTCACAGACAAAGAAAAGTATGTCAGTGTTTAGAGGTCCATGACAAACAATGTCCATTTCAGCCCTGAGCTCTGTCTCTGCCATATCTGTGTTGTAGTCAATATTTTTTTTTCATTTTATTTCGGTTTCTCATTTGACATTATTACAGTTACATTCATACACTACAAGATGACATTCCAAACCCACAATTACAGAATCACAGACAGCAGACAAAACATAAACAAAACAAAACAAAAAACCCACATAAATAAGTGAATATCAGGAGTCACAGAGAGACACATGTTACAGTCAATGTATTTAAGGTCATCTTACTCATTCCAGAGCTGCTATAACTTTTGACATTTTCAAATGAACAGATTAACTCTAATACAATGACAGAAGCAGCAGTAAATTACATCTGCAGACACAAATTAGCTGTGATTTGTGTGCAATAACCTTACATGGAGCAAGGGCATGTTATATGTCCAGGCCATACATTTGTCAGTAGTATAGCCTTTGTATAGACATTGATTGGTGGAAGTCTTTTGAAATCATCTGATGCCAGAAACTTTTTGGAGATTGTGTAGTGCTTTGAGAACGTAAGGTGAGGCAAGTATTTCTGACTGTTATAGTCATACTGCTTCAAAGTATTTTTTTTAAGGACTTTTTATTTTATAAATAAGTAAATTAAGTATTCCAGCTTTAGATAACACAAAAATCTGCTCAAATGAAATAATTTCCAAAGTTTTTTGTTTGATTTTTTTTTTTTTATTGTGAAAGAGTACAATAAATCATTACCTCAGTGGTATAGTAATGGTTCTAACTAGTCTAGTGTCCGGAAAAAATTGTGCTTCTACTTTGACTTCTAATTTTTGCAGGAGGTGCAAAACGGCCGTCTCTTCCGCCTGCTGGCCAAACTGGGCACCATAAATGAGAGACCAGAGTAAGGACCCAGTGTCAATATATATCCTGTTGTGGTTTGTTGTGTATTTGTTTGACTGTATTTGTTTTGTTTTTCCTGCATCAGGTTTCAGAAAGACCCTACGTGGTCAGAGACGGGTGACCGCTACCTGTTGAAGCTTTTCCGGGATCATCTGTTTCACCAGGTCACAGAGGCCGGGGCGCCCTGGATCGACCTGAGCCACATTGTCTCCTGCCTCAACAAAGTCAGTGAGCTTTCCTTTATCTTAATGAAAGTTGACATTGCTTTAAAAAAATGAATACACACATTTCATTTTGTGTGAAATAGTGCAACAGGGAGTGTGGCCTATTTTCTGAACGTCTCTTCCAAAAACACTCCTGATAGAAAAGAGACACTAAAAATAGGCCACATGACTGGCCTATTTCCATCTTTGACATTTGGTGTTTGGTTAACAGCTGGTTACAGGATGCTGGAGGGAGAAAACTAATCTTTGTGTACTGTTGAACTACTTGGCTTGCGTTGAAAGAAATTATCGAGAATTTAGTACTATCTCCCCTTTGTTGATGTTAAATCCTGAAACTTAAGGTATTACACAAAGTATTCACATTGACTGGAGGAAAGATTATTATTTGTAATGACATATTTATTTGTGGTTAGAATGTTTTTTGTCTTCTACTTAATCAAGAGCTGCTGGATAACTCATTTGATAAGGCACCGGGCTGGTAGGGGGACCTGGGTTCGATTCCTGGGATGAGCATCCAGTCTGGGTCCTTTGCGCTACTGCCAACTTGTAGCCACAAGGGGGCGTGTGTCTCCTTATGCTGGTCCCCAAGTCCGGCTAAATACAAGGGTTGTGTCAGGAAGGGCATCCAACGTAAAAACTCCTGCCAAATCAAATATGCAAATCGGATTCGCTGTGGCGGCCTTGGAAGGGAAAAAGCCGAAAGGACTCATCATGTCTTCTAATTAATGAATTAAAGATTCCAAAGACCCCCGGCAGTTGCTGAATGACACTGGCTGGTGATGTTCTATAACAACCTCATAGACATTGACTTATGCTGGGTCTTTCTGTCTGCTCATACAGCTGGACGCTGGCGTTCCTGAGAAGATCAGCCTGGTGTCTCGAGATGAGAAAAGTGTCTTGGTTGTGACCTACTCGGACCTGAAGCGCTGCTTCGACAGTACCTTCCAGGAGCTGCAGGCTGCTGCCTCCGTCACTCTGTAGCGCCCACTTTAGGGCCGGGATTGAACTGCCCGGACCTGGAGCACACTATTGCACTACAGTGGAGGACCAGGCTCATGGAGACGACATCAGCATGGCGAAGGCAGCGGGGTAGGGCTTTGTGAACCTCAGTCACATACACTGACCCTGTCGACCAGGAAGGCTTTTTCTAAAGTGTATTTTTTTTAGTTTTCCTAAAACCCCGCAGCTGAAAAATGAAAAAGGAAAAAAATGAAAAGGACATATACGGAAGCTGTGACAAGTATGATGACAATTTTTTTAGATTTGGGGGAACAAAATGAGAAATGAACCACATGGTTTTGAACTTTTTCCTGCTTTTATTGTTTATTTCTACAGTCGGGGGTTTATTTTTCTGAGGAGGATGCACTAAGATTTTAATTTTTTTGTTAATTTTTGTTATTTTTATGAATATGTGTGAGTGGCCTACAGGGTGTACAGAGAGAGCTTAAGTCACACACACGGACATAATTTACCAGAGCAAACTGCTAATTAAAACCAACAAACAAAAAGAAATCCAGCTTTCTGCTGACTGCACCGCTCTTCTGGTCGGAGACCACACCCCTTCGTTCTGACGCACTAGGAAATGGGACACACCACTCGAGGCATTCATGGGGGGGTTGCATCTGACCACCCTAGTTTTGCCTTGGTTGCTGGTTCCCCTTCAGAAAGGACAAACCACTGGGGTGGGTGGGAAGGGGTCCTAAAACTGGAACGATCAATGGATTTCTGTCATGTGGGTCGAGGAGATGGTTGAACATCAGGTTCATGTGTGTGGGTGGGCAGGGGCGTAATGTGGACTAAGATTTGGGTTTGTGGGTGGGGGGGCATGAAATGTGGTTCTTTTGGCACTGAGGAAGGGGTGTCTTCTCCTAATGCAGTCTACCAAGTGTGTTACATATGCAGCACTTTTGGTTAACGGACGCTATTGTGACATGAACTGTGTGAGGATGGGCCAGTTTGGTTGGCTGTCCGGCACTTGGGTGTAGCCCGTGGGTGGGGCTTCTGTTGAGGTGGAGCCACAGCTGCCTCTTTGTGGAATGTCATTATTTTGTCCCCCTCATCCCGTCCTCCCACCCCAGTGTCTCCTTTTTCTGTCTTATCTCGCTCTTCTTTCTTCTTCCTCCTTTTATCCAAACCTCACCGCCCCATGGGGTCAGAGCCCCTCTACATTTGAGAAAAAGTGATGCTTTGTGATTTTTCTAGCTGTTTTTTTCTCTTTGCTGAGTTGTTGTGCAGGAATACATGATGGGTTATTGGAGTGCAATTAATTCTTGCCTCAATTCAACTTTTTTTTTTCCTTCTTTTTCTGTGGACCAATTCCAGCAGGGGTTAGGGGTTCAGGTAAAGGGGAATGGATTAAGGGCAAAGGAGAAAAGAAGAAGGGCACCAACAGTTTTTGTTTTATTTGACTTTTTAAGATCATGAAATTAAAAACCTTGCTGGAGACGAGCGGTGGCGCGAGCTATTGCGCTCACTTGGATGGCTTGGATAACTCTCAGGATGACAAACAGCTGGAGGGGCCCCGATGATTGAATGTGTTTGGCTGTCATTGGTCGCCTCCTGTCCAGTCAGATAGATGAGCTACAGTGGAATGGGCAGAACGTCTTCAGATGGAGGTTTAAAGAAGTGAGTGGCATTGTGGACATCATGCTGGGATTTCACGTTGCCCTTAAGCACAGTTTATATTCTGCTGATGTTCTGAAAACTATTTCTTGCCAAAATTACACTTAACTGACTGAATTAGGAGAAAACTGCCCCCCAAAAAAATCCAGCTCAGTCCAGCCTCGGCCAAAGCCCTGGTCCTGACATACTCTGCCTCTGCCTTTGTTTCAGTAGCTTTTGGTGGAGTTTAATGTGCACAAACCACATTGTCAGCAAGTTCTGGTCTAAGGCGTAATCATGGCTGTCGCTGGTTGAACACAGACGTATCAGTCCAATCTTAAGTCTATAGCCTGTACTTCGGGGCAGCAAACTTGCAGCTGGCTGTGTTTAGATTATGTACTACTTCCTCTGTTTTAGTGAAACGAACAGACGACAACATATTTGGTGAATGTGGTGCTTTAGGAAACCCTCGAGACACAAACACACACACCTTCAAAAACACACACGTGCCCCCGACTCAGCCGACACAATGTCAGTGTTCATATCACTATCTTCTACTTCATAACACACTCCAGTAATGTTGGTGACGACCTTCTCCTCCCCCCACATCAACACACCTACAATCACCACCTTAGTATGTTTTTTGCCCCTCTTGTGTTCATGATCTCAAATTTTGCAATATTTGTGTGTACAGCAGTATTTTAATAAAGAATACCAAAATTATACATGTCAGATTTTTATTTATTTATTTATATTACAGAATTGCAACCATAATTCAACCGCTGTCATCACATTGGGTGAATATAAGAGATGTAATTAAGAACAATTTTCACTCTTTGTTAGTGTTTGGGCTGATAAAGCCTTGTCTATTTATTATTAACGAGCAGCATTAACCATATATTCAGATTTAAATTGCTTGAATTTGAGGTCTTTGACTTTATTTGTTAAAAAAAAATTACAAGTCAATAGAGTTGGTTGGTTGACCACTAATAATGGCGTGGATTTAACCGAAGGATTAATCCTCTTTAAAAGTGAAAAAAAAACAAGCAAATCATTAACTTTTATTCTGAATAATAACATTTTATATGGCTTGTAGTGAGTACTCGCTTCACGTGGAAAAAACAAAATGGTAATGATACTTTGTCTGCCCCTAGATCTGCACTCATTTCATAGATTTAAAACTGAAACAAAAGCATCTATCCACTAAATCCTTTCCTCCTACAGTTCTCAGTAACAGTTTGTCTTAAAGCTGATTATTTTAACCTTTTTATCAATGCATTTATGTCAGTTGTAGCTAGTGTGAGGCACGTGGATGTACGATTACAATCACGAAAGCAGAATAAAGACATTGGTTTCACAGACATAATCATGAATACAGCATTAAAATGAACATACATTCTGAATAAACGAGTACTTTTTTTTCCAGCATATAGTGGCTGTGTAAGGGAAATAAGTGTTCCTCTTTACAAGCTCAGTGCGTGAGGTACCAATATAAAAAGCTTTAGCTCAGTAAATAGTAAATACATTCCATATAACTCCAGGTGATAACTTTTTAGCTGCTCTCGGAAGGGGTTGAGTGAGGGAGTGCATTGAGATAATACTTTTGGAGTGGCACAGCATATATACTGATGAAGGAAAAAGGTTGAGTCGAAGTAAAATAGGTGTTTTAGGTGCACAGAGGAATGCCTGCAGCTCTTATGGTGAGGTAGAAGAAGCCGCATGGAGGATGACAAAAACCAGCGTGTCTACGTGAGGGTTGGATGCTACAGGGAAGGGTAGAGGAAGGCGGAGTTGTAGTCGGGGGGAGGGGAGCCGCCTTCGTCAGACTCCCAGTCAAAAGGCAGGATCGATGGCTGGTTGTCATGGAGACCAGGGATGTCATTGCACAGGAAGGGCACCTGGTTGTGTCGCTTCGTGAAGGTGAAGAACCTTAATACAAAACAAAAAAACAAAAAGGATTATATACAGTAACTTGTTTTGATAATGTATTTCATAATTTCATTTGCTTTATGCTGATTTAAAAAAAAAAAAAGATATCCTGGTACCTTTGAGACCTGGAAAAGTAAAAGTTGCAATTTCAGCTTATTTTCCGTTAACCTCCGATTGTCCTTTTCCTAACAGTTTTTTGCAACACTGACTGAGTTTTCTCCACTATTTTAACCCTACAAATAATAATAATTTATTTATTTATATTTTATTCATTACACCAGCATTAGAGAAAAAAAAAGGTTTTATTGTGTTTGTCGCGGCTGGATAGCTCAGTTGGTAAGGCACAGGGCTGGTGCATAGGGGACCCAGGTTTGATTCCTGGAGTGAGAGTCCAGTGGGTTGTGTCAGGAAGGGCATCCGACGTAAAAGCTCCTGCCAAATCAAATATGTGAATTGGATTCGCTGTGTCGACCCCAGAAGGGAAAAAGTAGAAAGAAATCATCATTTATTTCTTATTTTATATTAATTATTTTACAAATTATGGCCTTTTATTTAAAAAAATAAATGCTCAGAATATTATTTACTAATACTCGACGGGATTATAGGGGTCAGAGGTCGCCACCTGTTGAGTCTGCTGTTGTTGGTGTCACTGTTGTGCGTCAGGTTCTTGAGCTCCTCCGACGGCAGCACCATGCCGCTGTCACTCTGCTCATCCTGGAACACCAGATGGAAAACGCACGTCAACGCAAAACAGGTTCCTGCCTGTTGTATGAAACCTGTGGTGCATTTAATAGTTTTTTTTTGTCGTAGTGCGCAGACACGCTTGCATGCGAACAGAAAGCGTCGGTGTTTTTTGTTCTTACCTCAGGGCTGTATGGCTCCTCACAGTGCGGTTGCTCAAACGTCTGAAGTGTGGCCATACCCCTCATGTAGCTGGACGGACCAGATTCAGTCAATACACAAGTTGGAAGCTTCCCCACTTTCTCAACCTGTTTCCTGTTTCTGGATCTAGTTTCTTTTCTCTTTTTTTAAATCTCTGTTTTATTTTGACAATATTACACTTAGATTCACACACTACAATATGACATTCACAACACACAATGACAGGCTCAGAGACAACAGACAAAGCACAAAAAACACACAAGTGAACCGCATGAGTCACATAGACCCTCACACCTATGTCCTACAAGTCCTGCTCGGGTATGTAGCGCTGAATCAATGTGGTGCGCTGGTTTTCCCTGTAGTTCATAAATGCTTCCATATCTTGTGTAATATCGTACTTCTTTTTTGCATCCAGTTGCTTACTTTCTGCATCTAGTTTCGTTTACATTGAACCCACATTGCATTACTTTCACATCTGCACCTGTCTGTCCTTTTTTTAAAAAATTTTGTCCCACATAATCTATTCTAGTATTTGGTCCGACACACACTTAGAGCAGTGACATACTGTTCTTGTTGTTTATGTGATGTTTTCTCTGGGTGATGGGACGTCCTTACCTGAGGTTGGTGACTGCGAGGGGGCTTTCTTTGAGGTTCTCTCTCCGACGTGGGTCTGTAGTCATGAAGGACCCCAGCGGTATATAATCCTTCCCGTCCTATAGAAGGAAAGGATCGATAGATGTTGGCGTGCTGGGTTTTTACCTACATGCTACATTTACGTGCTCATGACTTCTTGGAGGTAAGGGTCTTGGAGTGAACCCTGACCTGCTGAACCCTGGCCTGGAGCAGGTCTCCCAGGGTCTCCACCAGGTCAGTGAAGGTGGGTCGGTCTGAGGGGCCGGCCTCCCAGCAGGCCAGCATTGTGCTGTAACTAAACACACAAACACAGGCATATTGTTTAATTTCAAAGCATGAGCGCTATCTGTGTCTGGGTCGCGTCAGTAGACATGACTTAAAGGTTGGGACCTGGCGCGTCCCCTTGAAGTCACCTACATTTTGTCTCGGGATATATTTGTCCCAAACAAACAGTGCCAAACAAGTTTTTCACCAGTCAGCCATGAAAAACTCTTATTTCAGACTGTAATATTATTGGGTGATGTTAGTTTTCATTACAGCAACATTAGAGCAAAAAAAAAAGTTTGATTGTTTATTGAGTTTGTCCCAGCTGGATAGCTCAGTTGGTAAGGCACTGGGCTGGTGCATAGGGGACAAGTTTGATTCCCAGGATGAGTGTCCAGTGGGTTGTGTCAGGAAGGGCATCCAGAAGGGAAAAAGCCAAAAAGTCATAATCATTGTTTATTGTGTTTGTGCTCTGTACTTGCAGGCTGTAATGGGTTAAAAAAAAAGTTGTGTCTTTGCATCTGGAGAGATATTTGGCTGTTTATAATCACCAGAAGACTCGGTAGAATGTCTAGAACGGTGCAATAATATACCACGCCCGAGTGTAACAACCTCATTGCTTAAGAATCTTACACTAAATATATAAGTGAATAGTTAATGTACATTTCAGGTGTGCTGTACTCCGGTGCTCGCATCCTTGTTCCTGCCTTCAGCCTGTGACAGAACTCCTCATCAATGTGAAGACCAGGGTACGGTGAAGCTCCTATTGGACAAACATAGAAAGAAAGCATTGATTTAGATTTTCCATTAGACAATATTACAGTTCCATTCATACACTACAAGACCACATTCACAACACACAAAGACAGGATCAGAGACAACAGACAAAACTCCCCCCCACACAAAGAACAAAGCAAGTACAGCGACAAATATACAAACAAACAAACAAGTGAACCGCATGAGTCACAGAGATATATGTTGACCCTAAGTCCTACAAGCCCTGCTGAGGTATATAGGGCTGAACCAATGGTGTACTGGTACATTTTCCATGTACTTTATAAATGGTTCATATCTTGTAGTACATTCTACTTCTTGTTTTTTTTTCATCCAGTCTGTTATTTTCTCCAGGTTCACACAACTGTTGACTTCAACCGCATCTTGATCGGAAGGGGCGGAGTCTAATTTCCATTTTCTATCAGTGCATTTCTTAGCGATTGTCAACAAAATTTCTGTCAGTTTCTTCACATACTTTCACAGTTTAGTTAAGATTCACTAGTAGACAGACTTCAGGGTCCAGTGGAAATATGACTCCATGAATATTCCATAGATATTAGATAGAGTTAATTACTGTTATATATACATATATATTTTAAAAATCTAGTCTTTGCAGAAATTTCCTCTGAATGTAACTTCTATTTGCATCGTCTGAATTAAGTTTGTGTTAGCGCTCTCACCTAGAGAGAAGATCTCCCACAGCAGAATACCAAAAGACCAGACGTCACTCTGGGTGGTGAACACTTTGTCAAAGATTGACTCTGGAGACATCCACTTCAGAGGCAGACGAGCCTGTCAGCCAATCACAGCCAGGGTTGAGAGAAAAGGCAAAAAATAATTTGGATTAATGACTGTACTTTCTGTCGGTGAACATGATGTAAACCCTGAATCCCTCTTTGTTAAGAGGGTGTTTTATCCTGGTGTGTCTCATGTGTGCTCACATCTCCTTTGCGGACGTAGTCAGGGTCTTTGTAGATGTCTCGAGCCAGCCCAAAGTCACAGATCTTTACCACTTTGTTGTCAGACAGCAAAATGTTCCTGGCTGCCAGGTCTCGGTGAATACACTGATGTAAACACACACAGCACAGAACTAATGATATCTATACCCAACAGGTGTGCATGAGCCTCATTCATATAGGACAGAGGAGCGCCAGACCTTGCGCGAGGCCAAGAACTCCATTCCTCGAGCCACCTGGAAGCTGAAGGAGATGAGATCCTCCAAGAATAAAGGGGAGTTGGGGGCTGATTTGGAAAAGGAAAGCGCAGTGAGCACAGATGTAAAGAAGCATTTCTGGAATAGATTCACCACCTTCCTGACTCACCAAGGCCTTCGTCTTTCTTTTTTTTCTCATCAAACTTTGTCTGAACAATGCTGTGGTTGCCAGACACGCTGCCAAAACAATTGGACCCGACATCCATTTCTGCTGTCGACTGAGATGAAAAAACAAAACAAAACAAAACAAAAAACATTAGTGATTGAGCATTGTATTATACAGTATGAGTTTGTTGTTTATTTTGTTCAGGGCTATACGTAGATGGCATCCAGCACTTTTGGCTTAAACTTATAAGAAATAAGGAAGTAAACACGGTTCTTGAGAACAGGTCATTTTGAACCCCAAGCAGATTGCAGAAGTGAGCATTTTGAGTGTATGATTTTGAAATTGCGTGAAGCACAGAGGGATAATTTCTTAGGTGTCAATTCATGTGTGAACGCAAAACGTCTTGGTGAAATGCCGTCTTATCATGACACCATCTTTAACTTACTTTGTTATTGTAAAAGGGACACTGTGAAGCTCCAGAGCCCACCCTGTCATGCACAAACACATCCCTCTTGGATTTCAGGAAGGTCGAGAGGTTTCCATAGCAGCAGTACTCCACGATGACCATCAGCGGTCCTGCCAAAACAGGAAGTCGACCACAAAGATGCATGGATATGCAAGAATGCATCATCTACAAGCACACACACACACACACGGAGCGTATGGAAGTCTAACACACACCTCCTGGCTTGGTACAGGCCCCCAGTAGATTTACCACATTCAAATGGTGTCCAATGTGGTTGAGGATCTTCAGCTCAGTCATCAGGGCTTTGTGTTCGCTGGCTGTAGCTCCCTCTAGTGGCCAAGAAGAAACGGGCAACCCAATGAGCAGTGGCAACACACACATCAGGTTTGTTTTCATAAAACACACACGATTGTGCACCTTTCAGCATCTTCACAGCTACTGTCCTGCAGCCGGTTTCACTGTCTATGCCAAACGCTGATGCCTGCATGACCTTACCGAACGCCCCCCGGCCAAGAGGCTTCCCTGAGAAAAGAGAAAAGCGAATGAAAAGGGGAAAACAAAGGGAAGTGTGTGTTCGAGAAAGAGTCTAAGCTCTGACTGAGAGCACCCATCATGGTCGAGAAAGAAATAACCACCATCCTCATTAGCTCATGCTGGTGGAGCGGTGATTGAAGACTCCACGGTCACAGGTTCAAGCCTTGGGCAGGTCTCAGTCATTTAAATACCCCCCACCCCAAGTAATGGATGTTATTAATCATTGAGATGGGCACAACCATTTACATGTCTCTGTAAATCCCTCCTATCACTAATGCCTGCAAGCTCGCTGTCAATCAAAAAGTAAGAAGCCAGTCTGTGAATATTAATCAGTGTCACCTGCAGGAAAAGTATGGATTAAATTATGTTTGAGTAAAATGGACCAAATAACTAACATTGATGTGAGATTGGACAAATATTACTGTGCCTTATTATTATTACTGTGCCTTTGTGGATCTTCTATGTGTTTTTAATCTAAATGTGTCACTGGATTATATTCACTGGACTCTTAGGAGAAAACCAGATCACATTTGATTTGCAGACGGACTTCGAAAGTAAGAGAAGACACCTTCCTCTCTGTCCTGTTTCAGAGGCTGCTGGTTGTGCACATTTACAGTTGGGCTGCAGCCATTCAGGCAGATGCAACAACACTCCAGATCAGTAGGTGGCACTAAATCCCCACGGGCCGATAGACAAACGGACATGGTTTAAAAACAGACACGGCATACTAGTCTTGAACCAGTCGTACCAGATAATTAGTCACGTGTATAATTAACTACATCGCTAGATGACATGTCTTCCTATACACATTTAACCACGTTTTCTCCTTAATTTAAGCAAGAATCCTTCAGAATTCAACAGGTGTAACTCATAATACAACTCTGTCCTGTCTATGAATAATATAATCAGAAAATTACAGAAATTAGTGAAGATTTTTCACCAGTATATCGACTTAGTCAAAAGAATGTTAAATACAATGAACTAGAACAGACTAAGTGCTGACTGATGGTCTGTAATAACATCTCACTCTGAGATGTTATTACATGTTATTGCATTCACGCCAATTTAATTAGGTTCATTCATAATGCCGGGGAAGTAGTGCAGGTGTTATGTGCACATTTATCCACTGACTGATTTAGGGTCTGTCTACTTTATGTTGCTTTGAATAAGTTTTGTTTGTGTGTTTCAGATCACCACATTCGTCTCGTTTGTTCCTGGTCTAATATGACTCCTTCTTACAGAGGGGCTATCAGCGGTTCAATAGACTACGATTCGCAAAGTGGTCCACACAGTCATCGATTTGTGACGGATTCAGTGAGTCGTTGATTTGTAAACAGTTCATCTCATTTCTACATTATTTTGCTCAGAGTAAGTGACAAGTTCTGGTAAGTTATATGTTCTATAAACAAGGTTGACAAGGTTGCCAAAATAATTCCAGAACTTCCAAATGTGATTTTCAAGAAAAGGAAATTTACTTCAGGATCGTTGCTTAAAATTGGGAGAAAACATTTCTTGCATATGCGCCAAAATATAGTTTGTTCATGTTGCACATGATTGAAGCTCATTTGTAGATCATTTTACTCAAAATACGCAGCGAATTCTGACCTACAAATGTGAAGACACATGTTCTAAAAACATGGTTGACCGTCTTACACTGCCAAGATATTTTTGGATCGGATCGATAATAAAATTCCCAATATGGCCCATCCTTACTCCAGAGCCCATCAGCGACCCGTCTACTGTAATTATATCCCACCCTGGCCATGTGAGAGCTGATTAGTTCCAGTAAACACAGTTCACACACTCCCTGCTGAAGCTGATTAGCTCATCACAGACAACACAGACAAAAAGTCTGATTAATGGAATGAGAGCCACTCCCAATAATAACCCGATAAGACCTATGAGAAAGTCTTCATATCTTTTAGACCATCTTAAATACCTCCCCTCCTCCCATCATTACCATTCCCAGATTCGTATCACATTTAAAGACAGTCAGAAACGGAATATAAAGTTGATTAATGCTGTGTTTTTGTTTTGTTTATGTTTTTTTAATAAAAGAAGTGTACCTAATTGGAGGCGCTCTCTGGGGAACTCCCATTGGTTGGGGTCGTATTGTAGACGGTCACACTGCTCCTCTATTGGCCCCTCCCCCGTGTCCAGTATGATTGACAGGTATTCTGGCTTGGCGTTTGAGCTGTTAGCCTTTAAAGACAGACAAAAAAAAAGTACATTTCATACTTAACTCTATAAGACCTACTTCAATATTTTGTCTCAATTTCAACCTCCAACCTCAACCTTCAACCTCTCTACGCTTTAGTTTGTATTTAATTTACTGGTAATATAAAGGCTTGCGAAAGTTCAGCGTCAAGTCAAAGGTTATGTTATCAGAACAGATCAAATGATAAATGGTAAATGGACTGCATTTATATAGCGCTTTTCTACACATATGTACTCAAAGTGCTTTACATTGGCCTCACATTCACCCATTCACACACACATTCATACACCAGTGGGCGACTGCTGCCTGGCAGCACCTTGCCATGCAATGCATTCTTCACATTATACGGGACGTTCAAATGACAAAACAACATTAATCCGATTTATTCATCATCCAAATGCAGAGTGAATTCTGCATCTTGCTCGTACATTTAACACCAAAAGGGGCCGAGACGTGAGGAATCAGCGCAGGAAGAATCTCGCTTCATCTTACCTGTTTCAGTTTCCGAATGAAAAGTGTGATCAAAAGCCAGAAGAGAGTGGCCACCACACACGTACAGGTGAGAGTAGGAATCTCCAGAAACGACGATCCCGAAGAACCTGCAAGAACACACAAACGAGCCTCAGTTTGAAGCCTGTCTGGTATTAAAGACACCTTTACTATACTGTAGTATTTTTGACATATATTTTCTTCTGCTTTCATTTTTTGAGACACAGGACTATTTTTGAGGCAATTGTAAATGTTATTTTTTCTTTGCATTCAACCTTTCCCGAGCTATTTATCACCATGTATTGTTAAATCATTAGTTGCATTTTTAAGTTTTCTGTGAAAGACAATTATTATATCCAAAGAGCATGTAGAAAACCTCAGAGTAAATTCCCTTTTTAATAAGGCTGAAGCAAAGGTAACGTTTTCAACAAAGTATATCAGTAACTGATCATAAATACAAGTACCTACAAGCATTCTCATGTGTCAAACCACCTGGGATAATGTAGATTTATATAGATTTATATAATAGAAGGGATGTTTCCATGTTCACAGTGGAGTCTGTGATGACGATGAGAATGTGGGAAACGATATATTTTATTTGTATTATTTAAATATCTTGATGGGATTAGTGGTTGAAAAGTTTAAATCGGTAACAATTGGAAATAATTAGGATTAAATAACAATTCTGCAGCTGATGTTCCTGCTGTCAGTTCTACCACAGTCCCAAATGGGGGCAGTGCATTTTCACTGGCCCCCGAACCACTCCGTCTCCCCTCCTCATTAACTCATTTGTTTGTCAGATGATGTAGAAATGCCCAGCATGCACTGCAGCCCGTCCGAGACGCAGGATTGGCCCTTCCGGAGGAAATAAAAACGGGAGACGTTTTCCTTCCTGACTGATCAGAACACAACAACACACACTTACGGCCACTCCTCTCCTCAGACGCAGGCTGTAGGAAGCTCGTCTGCCAAAGGGGAGAAGTGTTGAAACTTGGGGGGGGTTTGTATGTGCAAGAGTCCTCACCGGCTGCCACCATTCAGAAGTGTATGAGTGAGTGTGTGTGTGTGTGTGTGTGAATGGGGAACACTGAACAAAAGGCCGACTGTCACACGTAGGAAGGCAGACTTTGATCGATGTTTACTGGATAAAAAAGGACTCGTGACATTCTTGTTTCTATCTTTACCATCGTGCTGCAACTTTTAAATGCGCACCTCCATACACTGTATACCTCCGTTCTCCATTTACCCAAATGGGAACAATAGACAATCACCATAGACATCACCATGTTTGGACTGAATCTTTAAGGAGATCCGGTTGGTCGACCAATACTGACCGTTGACCCATATATAGGCAGAGCTTTGTGCAGATCCTCTCTGGTTGGTTGCTTTGCATGTGTACAGCCCCTGATCCTCTTCGGTAATGCGGTCAATATGGAGGGTGCCGTCCTCTGGTGCCATGACGATACCTGAAAGTGGAACAAAGGATGAAAGTTTAAAGATTAAAGTTACCACTTCCTAACGTGTCCATTTCTGGTTCGTTTTCAGTTTTCGTCCGGTGGTAACTGAATATGGTAATTGTGGACAGTTTTTTTTTTTCTTCTAAATATTATTTTATTTTGATTTTTCATTAGACAAACTACACTACAACATGACATTACAACCCGCAATGGCAGGATCAGAGATGACGATACATAGATAAAATAAGTAAGTGAACCGCATGAGTCACAGAGAGATACACATGTTGACAGGTTTGTCATGCGTGTTTCTGATCTGGGTTTATAATCAATACTTGGTCATTAATAAGTGCTTTCTGAGATGTTTGAGGTTGTTGCAAAGACTTTATCAATCGTCCGCTAATGGTCAATGATCATTTTGCGCCGGTCTTGAAATGTCTTGAAAGTATTTTGTTTGGCTACCAAGCTTCACCAAGTGGAAGTAATACTATGTGATGCACTTTTAAAATGTCATTTTAGGCAATCTCTGAGGCGGTTAAACTGTTTTTCTGTCGGTTGGCTGTCGGTGTCCTCTGATAGTGAAGTATGAGGATTTTATATAGTATGTTTTGAACAGTCAGTTTCTACACTATTTTATATATTGATTTGCACTGTTACTTTTATTTTATCCTCTTTTTTAATTTATTCTGTTGTATTTTTATTTGTCTTTATTTTTTAATTTATTTGTATTTATTTATTTCCTCTTTATATATATGTGTGTATATATATGTATGTATTCATTCATCATTCATTCTCCAAGCCGCTGAATCCTTTGCAGGGTCACGGGGGTTGCTGGAGCCTATCCCAGGCACATAGGGCGAAGGCAGGGGGGGGGGACCCTGGACAAGTCGCCAGTTCATCGCAGGGTCATCATGGGCAAGGTGGGTTAAGTGTGCCCAAGGACACAACGGCTCATGATCAGGGGAGAACGGGAATCGGTTAACAGACGACCCGCTCTACCACCTGAGCCACGGCCGCCCCTTATGTATGTATGTATACTGTATGTATGTATCTTTGTACCTTAAGCCGAGAGCTCTTCAACAAAATGTCACTGTGCCTGGCATAATGACAATAAAGATTCTTGACCCTTTATTCTATTTGTTTCAGCGCTCTTTCGAGAACGCTTAACGCTCCACTTTTCTTCACATAGATCATCAACATCATCAATCAACAATCACATCAACATCATCAGTGGGAAGTCAATTCATACAGTGCCTTTCAAGCATGGTTTTGTCGTGGGTTTGGTGTGTTTTTTTTTTATAGAGAGAATGGATCAGTGTCCTCTGGTGATGGAGCTCTGACATTATAATCATGTGTTAGCAGCATTAACAGGTTATTGTTAATTATTTTTCAGTCACAAGTTAAATGTGGTGTGTTATTTAAAGGGTCATTTTGGATAGTGTTTGTTATTTTTCTAATGTGTTTTTTTTTGGCACTTTGATAGATGGAGTACTATTATTTTACATACTTGGACATACTGTATGTTGCATATATTCTTAAGTATTTCGAATATGCTTAAAACATGAACAAGTACCCCCACAGTTTTTGTTAAGTGCCTTTTTTTTCACAATAAGACAAATAGAAAAAGTTTTTGTCATTACTTATAAGTTGTTATCCGGTTGTTTTACTTCTCCACGTACAGTTTGTGGCCCCCAAACTAAAATGGGTCTGCTTTAAATGACAACTAAAACATCACTTTATGATCCCTGTGGTGCATGGGTTGTAGTTTATTTTTTTTACCTGATCCTTGTAATAGAGCACGTTCACCCTTGTACCATGTGACAGTCGGAGGTGGGATGCCCCGAGATGGACAGCTGAGCGTCACTGAGCTGCTCACGTTGACTGTGCAATCTGTCAGATTATTAAGCAGCACTGGGGGCTCTAAAACTGAAAGGACACAGATAAAATCAAACTAAATAAATAAACAAACACATAAATAAATAAAATGGTCGTATACTATGACACAGTTGGAGTATTCTTTTTTTTGTTCCTGCAAATCACTTGAGGGGGGTAAAAAAAAAAAAAAGGCACATTTCGCAATACAATTATATATAGACCACAACAGATTTGTGATGTAGTGAAACCAGAGCTATTTTTTCCCATTGTTTTCTGGATGAGTGCCACTTTCGGACAATAATTACACACTGGTTGTGACACAGTTTCTGTTCAAGAGTGGCCTTGGCTTCAACCTGTGAGTCAGCTGACATTCTGCTCTCTCGGGCCCCTTACTCACCGCCGAAATACCCCGCAATACAAACCCATTTTTGAGTTGTAACAATACCGTATTTCATCATCTTGTACACAATGAGTGGTGTTTTAGTCTCCCTCTTGTGATGCAATAAACAGCCCTAAAATTAGATCAGATGTTCCCTTTCTTTTTTTTTTTCCTTAACTGTTGTAATCGCATGTGAATTTTCTTCTGTTTTCCCACTTTTTTCCTGCATTTGAGATCCCCTCACTCTTTTTTTCTTTCTTTCTTTCTTTCTTTCTGGTCACCCTGTCTCCCTAGTTATTCCCTAGAGGGGGTCCCAATGGAGGAAGTGTATAAGTTGAGGCCTGATTGAATAGAGAACAGCAGTAAAAGACATGAAGAAAAGTCACTTAACCAAGGCGACTGATTGTTGTTTCCCCTATCTTCCTCCTGCACAACAATTGATGATTGTCTGCGGGGGCTGGGGCCTGACAGTGTCTGATTGGCTGATTGTTCCTCCGGCCCTGTGTAGGGGCCTGTAAATGTGGCATTGTGGGAAGTGCCATTGTGTGCTCTTCCTCCTGACAAGAGCTCATTCCCACGTGAAAGAGGTGCTGAGCTGGAGCGCAAGAGCAAAGGCAGGGTGGGGCCCCAGGAAGTCAAGGGGACCCAATTCCCAAGCAGTGAGAACTCTGTCTTAGTTTGTTTATTTTTATCCGTGTGCAACATATTTACGCAGAAAAACACAATTTGGGACCTTACGTAGAGTCAGGTCTTATATCATCCGCGTATTAACATCAGTAATTAAGAACAGAGGCGTTGTTTTTAAGACTGTGTGACAGCTGCATGACAACTGGTCAGTGGAGGCCCAGAGGCAATAAATATCACTAATCTATGACGTATGTAAGGGTCCCCTGGTCAGCACGGGGCCCCTGAGTGAGAAAATCCATGAGAACTAGTTTAGCTTTTTTTTTGGACACAATGATTTGTAAGGGAACAACGACAGGCCAGATGTAACTGTGGAAATGAACTGAACAATTAACTCAAGTTAAGATGGAAATAAAACTGTCCAATTAAATCAAGCATTAAAAACCTTTTTTGGTGACAGATTATATGTTTCATGTTTATTTGAAAATTTCAAAATGATAATCGTCAAATAATCCAATGTGAGTCTTTTGACATTTTCAGACGCAAACTATGCGCCGGGTATACATTTTTAATTTTTGAAATTTATGCAGATGTTTCAACAAAATAAAATGTCCTTAGCGTCTTTTTAAACGGAGAGTTTTGCTTGGTCCACAACAGCAAAGTCAACCTTGTTAATCACTGAAATTATTTACTACCATTTACTACCAAAAAAAAAAAAAGAAAGAAAATGGAAACAAAAACCATTGTTCTGGATATAAAACTTGCGACTACTCACTCGTGACCGCCACCTCTGTGTCCAGGTGCGTTTCCTGTTTGGTGACGAGGTGGTGGGCGGAGCATCTGTACACTCCAGAGTCTCTGGCTGTCAGGTTGCTTAGTAACAGGATCAGTGAGTTGGAGAAATCCCCTGATGAGAGCGGCCGGACAATTATTGCATCCCCTGTCCTGTTCAACCGTTGCCATGACAACGCAGTGTACAGGTATTTATTGGCCGAGCAGGTGAGATGCAGATCTCCGCCCTCTGTGGGATGCTCCTCCTGGACCACGCTGAAGCCTCCTTCCACATCTGAGATAAATGGAGGAGGGGGAAAAAAAAAGATGGACGTTTAGGGAGGAAAAATTCATCCAATCAGGCTGCAACGAGCAAATCTCCTCTCTCTCTTATCTCCTGTTTGTGAATAAAGCCTCTCAGTTTTCTTGCCCGGTGCCTGAAACATACACTTTGAGACTTGATTCGACCAAACCTCCATTTTTTTTGGAACCTTTGATGACAATGTTGAATGGCTATTGTGGATAAAAGCAGCAAGTGGAATACAGTGAAAAGGCTTTTTATTTACTTTAGCCATTTGAAACTTCCCGTGGAAACGGCTCGAGAGTTTCCTGATGGCAGATAGTGTTTATCTTTCCCGAACACCCCAAGGCCTCCCGAAATAAAGCGGACCTGCCAGTCCAAGGAAGTACGCTGTGCGGGGAAGTGGAACGATAAGAGCCCCAGGTTCCTGTTTCGCTCTTGCTCACACACACTCATAGCTCAGACACACACACACACACACACGCACACAAACAAAAAGCCTTACCTTACCTTGTATCCCAGGTAACAAGTCTGACCTCACATCACACACACGACACGACACTATATTGTGAATACATCATGCACGTACACTACTGAGGTCTGCCAAATATTCAGTAGCGCCTGTTGCTGCCTCACGTGGATCAAGAGTTTTCAGAAGCAGTAATGTTTAGTGTAGTGTACTGTATTCGTTGCCTCTTGAACCAGATATGTTTAATATTTTCTCCAAAACCGACATTGATATGTGAATTTTTCCAAATTATCCTGACACATTTTTTAAAAATAGAATTAGATTTAGATTATGAAACTACATACGTGTAATTCAACCTTTCAACAATTCAACAATTCAAAATTCAACTCTATAAAATTTATTTTAAATTTACTATAAAAATTCAAATGATGAAATTCAACCTTTAACAAAAATACATTGTTAAAAATTCTGAAAAAACTTGCCTCTAAAATATTCCAAATAAAAAAACCTATTTAAAAAAAAACACAGATTTAAAAAATTGACTTACTTTAAATTTACTATAAAAATTTCAAATGATGAAGTTCAACCTTTAACAAAAAATTGTTAAAAATTCTGAAAAAACTTGCCTCTAAAGTATTCCAAATAAAAAACCCATTAAAAAAATTCCACACAAAAAAGACTACAAAAATTCCAAATAAAAAAAGAACACTAAAAAGTCCCAAATCTTTTTTTTTTAAATTTGGAGGATGAGAAGACAATTGGATGTACTTTGTGTCTAACAGAAAACACAACTATAGTTTGTGTTTCAGCATCTAACTGTCCTCTCAGTATTTATTCAATACAAACACGTTCTGTCTGTCCCAAATTATTATGAATAACATTACATTATTATTATTACATTATGAATAATGACCAGTGGATGACAGTACTACGCATATGTACCGGCCCGTTAAGCTAAAGTGACCGCAAATCTTAGACCATGCGCAGGCGCAATGATCGCCACCAACAAACAACAACAAACCACAAAGTGAACCACAAAAAGTCTCTGAGAAAAGCTCGAATGAAGCACTGGTGAATGAAACACAGGTTGCCCATGGTCGAACTCACAGACATGTAGTTTTCGTGTGAATAATGAGTCTTAAAACACTCGTTATTCACATAATAGAATTTCATTTTCCCCCATTATTATTATTATATGATTTTATATTTTTTTATTTTTTATTATTATATCACTAATTTCCCAGAGGAACTTCCCGAGGGATTAATAGAATTCTGTCTAATGGATATCTATCTATCTATCTATCTATCTATCTATCTATCTATCTATCTATCTATCTATCTATCTATCTATCTATCTA
>JAPTHA010000014.1:14654460-14684474 GCA_029814585.1 Gymnapogon annona
GGGATAAGGGGGTTGTACTTCAGCAACAGCTCCCTACCCACCCAAAGTTACAGGACTATGAGATCGTTTTTGTTCAAGGGTTACTGATCATAAACAAAGCCTAATCATTAACTCCATGCGCTCCTTCAGTATACCTGTCGGCGCAGAACAGCTGGATTCAGCATGTGACAGAAGTCAAGATATCACAAAGAGCAAACATGGCAGATAGAAAAAAAACTGGGAGCGTCTAAAGCGGTTATGCTTATGTCATTATTTGAAGAGGACTTTGGAAACTTATGAACGCCTGATCTATAGGGAATGAGTCCTGTGCTGACAAGTATCACGTCAACATGAGGACTTGGACATCATGGTACATTCAAAGATCACTTCATAAAACCGCTGCTCCGTGGACTGATGTTTAATATCCAAAGTCACGGATTAATGCTGTTCAAGTGGAAGAATCATAGGTATTAGTGATCAGACTATTGTACGTGACAACAAAAGGTACTCAATCATCCCGTCTCCTGTTACACTTCTCTTTTGTAAAACTTTAAAGAACCCTGTACTGCAGCTGAATGATTTCCAATAGACGTCCAAATTTGCTGACCTATGTGCTACGGCTGAGTGACGGTGTTGATCAACGTGCAGCCTTTTTCTGCTAACAGTACATCTTATTCAGTCGCTGTAAAAAAAAAAAAAGATAACATCTAAGATTGATGGCATGCTTTTTACTTTGCGCACATCCTGCCCGTCACAGTTAGAACACCTGTATTTCCATCGTCAGTGAGGAGAGAAGAGCATCACTGACTACAAACAAGAACAACTCTAGACTCAGGCCCCGCTGCAGTGATGACACCCCCCCCCCCTCCACTGTCTGTCCCTCAGAGGAACATGATGCTGTTCTGGATGGGACAGAAACATTGGTCTTGTTTTTGCTGTTGTTTGCAAGATTTGAGGATTAAAGAAAGCGCTAATGAACCAAGCAGGAAAACAAATGTTCATGTTGCGTTGAATGTCTGCCACATTATATAACTCACAGCACGGAGAACCAGTTCACACACTGCCTTGGGCCATGCAAACATCATAGGAATTTTTTGTCGATGACATTACTCCACGTCTTTATAAGCAGTTACCTTGTCATCTCAGATCCGAATGATTTAAATGGTTTTGAAGACATACTTATTGGTCTTTTCACATACAGTTTCTCAGAGTTAGAACCGTATTATGAGCCCGACAAGACATAAAACCACCTCGTGAGCAACGTAAAACTACTCCCTTACCTCGTTTGGTAGTGACTTGACCTCAGCCTGTTCTTGGCTGAGTGTGGACTCTTTCTGGTTGAGTGGAACTGAATCACATTCTACTGTTTGTTGACAACCACTCGCTGTGGTTACAGCCGGTGACTCAGAGTGAGCAGAGACACCAGGTGCAGTCTGTTGCAATTTATCACTGGGTTCCAAGCACACCGGGCTGATGAGGACCTGGTGCTGGAGTGGGCCGGTGTTACATTCAGGTTGGGGATAAACCATGGGTGTGTGTTCGAGAGACAGAACCCGGGCTCTGATGGGAGAAGGTCTGCGCTGTCGCTCACTGGTTCGTAGACAAGGCACGCGTCGGGAGTAGTCGTCATGGAGACGGCTTAGGGGTGACATGGGAGTTGGAGTGGTGGGGCTGGGGGAGGGACTCGGTCTGCGTCGGACAGACAGATCTGTCATGCTGCCTACGAGCTTCAACATCTGGCCCTTGGACTTCACGGGACTCTGCCTGCGTGCCTGAAGGTCCACAGAGGAGGCACTGGAAGTTCTCTGGATGTTTGGTGTTGCGTTAGAACTGCTCGTCTCCAGCGAATCACTAAGAGGCAAAGCCGGACCCGGAGATGCAGCTTTGCGTCTGAAAGGTGCCTTGAATAAATGGAGGTTTTCTGCACTTTTGCTCAGTCTGCTCAGATCCGTCACATTTGGGCTCTCGTTCACAGGCTCCGTTTGGGTTCCAGCTTTCATCTGATCTGCTTTTTGAGCGTCACCGGCTTCATCTTTTCCGCCTCTTATTTGTTTCCCGTTTCCCACATCAAGTAAAGAGATACGTCCCACTCCGTATGCTCTCCTGATACTCCTTGAGAATCGTGAATTGCGAGTGAGGCCATCTCCATCATTCTCCTCCTCGTTGTCCTCAATGTCTGAGTCACTGCGGCTCATCGTAACCAATTTTTGCCCAAAAATGTTTCCGTTAGACGTAGTGTTTCCTTCACTTTTTGTGGCATCTTCTACCCCAGTGTCAGCATTTCTCAAGACCGTGCCATTCGTCACCTCCTGATTAGATGAAGGGGGGTGCTCTCCATTGTGGTTGGCTGCTCCTCTATTCTGGATGCCCTGAAGCACAGAGGAGCGGAGCTTCTTAAAAGAGTCTACGACACCCAGTCCTGAGAGTCCAGACCAGGACTGGGGACCACCGTTTTCGTCATTGTTGTGGGCTGAGGTGGGACAGTCGGTGTTTGAACTGTGAGCAGGGACAGGCCCCTTTCGCGAGTTAGAAAAAAGCCTCATAAGTCTTGTGGGCTTCCCCTCTTGTTGACCTTTAACCGTATTGGACCAGGCGGAGGAGTTGATGCCATTCAACCTCTTCTCGTCCGTGAGAGGACCTGCTGTCATGGGCTGTATCTGCACACCACAGCTAGACAGCAGGTACGGGACTGCTATCCTCTCGGCTTGGTTCTGGAACGGGTATATATCACTGAGGGGTCTGTTCCGGATCAGCGGCTCTGCTGTAGAGCTGTGAAGACCCCGGAGAGAGTCTTCACTTGTGGACAGGGCCTTGTCCTTTTCTTCTGCCTGAAAAACAAATACAGAACACACACAAGACCGTTACAAAGACGATCAAATTGACTGACCATTAAAAGTAGCTGAGACTAAAAAAATGTGTAATTTCAATACAGCTGAACACTTTTAGAGCAAATCATGACTATGGTTTTAAGACGGCATCACGACTACTTATTCTGTAATAAATGGAACCAGAAGAATGATCTGTTGTGTGTCTATGGGACAGAGGGGGCAGATGGGGGAAAGACGCAGTTCAACAGAGGTTTCTGAGTAAGATATTTGTCCTTGGTGCTGTATTTCAATGTCCAAGGAGAGTTGGGGCCCATGTTGGGGTTGTGAGCCAAGTTCAGTTTTCTGTGTGTGTGACGCAGTGTGGTGGCTAATGCATCGGACTCTTTGAAGTGAGACTTTGTGAGCGTGACTAAGCAATGAAACTCGCTAATCCATTGTGATTAATGCAATAAATTGCCCAGTTTTCTCCAGATTGTGCCGGTGATGAGGTGACGTTGAGGGTTGTGTGGTCTTCATATCAGCACATTCAAAGCTCTACACAAAGCAGGTTTCGTTTTCTGTGCATAGTTGTCACCACTTTAAAACTATTAAACTTATATGAATGGATATACTTTTCCCAGACACATACACATATATTCACTTAAAACCGACTTCAAATCATGAAAATTATGGGATAACGTTAAAGGCATTCACTTACATACTGACTGTATAGTGCATGTGTTTCTCCCTTCTGTGGTGCTTTTTTTTATTCTTTTTACACAAACTAAAATGTTTTTTGGACTCTTCGTGCGTCTAAAAGGAGCATATGGGGAGTATTTGGATGCGAGCTTTCCCATCAAAATCCATTCTACACTGTCTACAAATGCATGCATGTAAGTAGTTTAGCTCCTTGGCTTCTTGCCTGAAGCTTAATTCTTCACTTAATATGACCCATTCCTCCTGTCTCTGTCATGACTGGAGGGAGACATCACTACTATGGAACAACACTAGACATTAGATAGGCTTTAAAATGTTTACATTTGATATTCTTGAAAGGTAACATGCAGATTTTTTAAAAACACTTGACTTTATTTTCACTTTATTTCATATGGACACTATTACTGTGGATGGGGTCTAACATTTAACACAGCAACTGAAAGTATCCACAAATTCTAGCGATATTATCGAGTAATGAAGTTGAAAATATTCTCATTCTGTTAACATTCCTCAGGACAACAGACTGAGAGCCTTCTTTAAGGCAGCGTTATTTCCAGTGATAGCTGTGTCGACAGGCGGGGGAGTGAGGAAGGATCCTGGAACGCTCCCATACCTCCCGTCCCCATGCATGTTCAGCAGCAGATGGGCTTTCTCAGTCAAACTCTCTGTGGAATCTGCTGTCACTTCAACCAGCTCGCTCCATCACATCGACTTATGTAAACACAGAGCCACCGCTGCCAAGCACCACTGCTGACAGACAGTAAACACCCTTTTCTGAACAATGTTGTGCTTTCAAAGCTATGCTGAATTGTCTTCTTGTACTTTCTCCTCCTCGGCTGCAGAGGAGTCACGTTGAGTAGCAACTGGAGGAAAAAAAAAATGTCTGGATCAATTATTCCATCTATTTTGCAAGCACACAGATAGGAGAGGGAGGAATTTCTACAGCTTCAGCAGCTTGTTTTTGTTTTGAATACTTGTGTCATGCTATCAGCCCTTCCACCAACTGTGTTTTCCTTCAACACCTTTATGCCTTCGCTCCACACTTGGCGCCAACTGTCACAGACTAGTTGGCTTTTACAAATACTTGGCAACGCTGTTAATAGGAACCAAACTGATACAGGTGGTTGGTCATTTTGCTGAAAGGCCACACAGATTTAATGGAACTGGATTTCATTTGTAGTACTTTTATGAGCAATATTACATTTGATGTTCATATCAGACTCACTTTTTCCACTGTTGAGGTAAACACCCCAACACTCAACAACAACAGAGTTTGCTGATCAGTTCTGTAGTAACCACATTACATTGTCTCATACACATGCATGCAAATACATTATGTTTATATTAAAAAGTCTTTGAAAATCCTGCCACACACCGAGCAACAAACTGATTAGTCTAAAAAGATGTTGACGCTGCGATAATATCCATAGAGCATATTTCTTATCTGTCCTTTTATACCTGTGTGGAAAACTCATCTTTGCTCTGCCAGTTAAAGTCAGATACTCTCTTCTTACTTGGCTGTGGATAGGAGTGGCACTCTGGGGCCCTGGTCCAAAGTTAATTAAGAGCTCAGGGAGGAATACCCCCCCACACATGGCAGCCAGCTGGAGCCAGCCTCAGATTAAACTCCCTGAGATGAGGATGAGTGCACACCTAGATGCATAAAGTTGTATACAAATGCCTAAATGTGCATGCTCAGACAAATCACACGCACAAGAGCATCCTAATCTCTCTCCGTGTGCACTCAAAAGGTTGTCTGCACAGAAGAGGGAGGAAAGCATTTAAATCACCGACTCCCTTCCTGTTTGGCTAGGAGCATGTTATGCAAGAAGTCATAAATGCATAGCACTGGGTGACCTCCTGCCCATAGCTGAGTTCACCTCTGCAGAGGTATGTCCTGCCTAAGGCTAAGATAAAACTCATTAGCCCGAAATGAACTGAGAAGTACATAAGAAACTCAACCAGACAGGGAGTATTAAGGGAAAGTAAGCTTCCAGGTCATTTCCTATTCTCTGGCTTACTTCTGCGACAGACAACGCTACCCTGAAGCGACATGCTCGTTCTTTTGTGAGATGTCACTTTAGCTGTGACTGTCTGGACAAATGAAGGCTATAAAGACCACATCCTAAAATGACGCCCTAAAGTACCACAACGCAGAGTTAAAAGAACAGATTGGCTGATTAGTTGTAATCGTGTGTAACCAGAATGAAACTTAAGCTGAACATATGTTGAGCACTGGTGGGTGGGGGGGGTTGACTGCAGTCGAGTTCACATTACTTAATAAAATTAATAAAATCTCGGAATCCATATAAATATGTTATGCCTGGATGACAAAATAACCAACCGCTTCTGCCCAATTTCAAGCAAAGACAAAAAAATGTCAGCAACAATGAGACTGAGGGAAAGTACGAGAGGCCAGTGCAGTGCAGTGGGAGTGTGTATGTTTGTGTGTATATGCTATTCCTCTTCCCTCTCGGTAATAATCTGATTAGTGGAGCTTTACCAGTCTGTGTACAGGACTGGTTTCATCCACACATGATAGCCTAATCAGGGAGACAACCGAGCTATTCAGCACTGACTGAGAGTGACACTCAAAGGCTTGTAAATAGGCCTGCAGAACCTGCCTGTGGGGGGGGGCTTGGCCTGGGTGAACTCCACATTTTAAGGCAAAAAAGCCAAGGAATCAAGGTCACGATTTCAGCAAACTCCGTACGGAATGAATAACATCCAGTCAATTTAAGATCAGCTCACTATCGACTAAGTAATCCTTATCACATCCGTTTACACTTGAGCTGCTGAGACGTGACAGTACATCATGTGATAATATAAACCCTTATACTGTATCTATCATATCACATTATGTGCCATTTTTCCTTTAACTTTGCGTCACACATCCCACTGTTTATATTTTTTCATTGTCTGGATGGAGGCAAACAAAGCTAGAAGATAGTGAGCCTTCATGACACCATACAAGATGATAATCTACGACAAAACAAGGACTACTGGATATGATTTGAGTGTGACATCTCTGAAACAGAAATTGCATATATATTTTGTACATTTTAAAAGAATTTTCCATTTGCCCTATTATAGAAATAATATTTCATATCTTGTTCTGTACTTAACTGAAAATTTGCACAAAGGTTGCAAATAAAATCATTTTTAAAAGTCAGTATTTCTGTTCTGTCTCCAAGAAAGATATTAGATTTTCCATGTGATCACTGCAAATAAACCATTCATTCAACGATTTAATAGAAAATGTGCTACACATCGTGATATGCATTCTTATCTGAATATGAGACTGTGGATAATGCAGGCCTCACTCACACATTATCTGTCACGATTATGAAACAGATAACGCGTACTATCTAAATCAGGTGCAATGCTGATTTAGTTTCCTGGATAAAGTCTCATATTTGGCCATGACCTAGTTCCTGACTTCTGATCTATCAGAAAGCAGGAGAAATGGAGACGGAGGCCACACCTCTTTCTATAGAGCGTGGGAAGTACCGGTACGGGCCAGAGCAGGGAGTGTCACCAACCCTCACCTGATCTGCTGCGGACTGTCATAGAGACAGACAACCAGAAATCCAACACCACACAGTGTGCAAGGCTTAGCGAGGACAAAACACTACCGAGCCTTGTTGTCAACAGTATAGGCCGACAGCGGTACAACAACGAGCAAAAGGTGGCTCTATGAACAATCAAAAACCACAAAAAAAAGAAAGCCTCTCAAGAGCTCAAATCCATACACATGATATTGATACATGAGCTGGGTTAAAAAAAACAGCTTCCCTTTCTGCTGGTGAAGTTACAAACGTTATGAAGAGTCTAAAATGTTTTTTTAATTGGCAGTTTAGGGTTAACAATAACATTTTCTTTGTATAATCTCAAGAAAGTAAAATAGTGCAAATCAAACTGAAAGTAAGATAGTGCAAATCAATCTTAAGGACTATGAGGGCGAGGACTCTGACCTGTGGAGGAGTATTAAACACTTAATGGCCTATATGATATAAGCCTCCCCTTATGGAGTGGTTCACTGGGGGAAACTTGTACTGTATAATCCTCCAGGGAGTATGTGGAAGTACTACCAACTAAAACTGACTCTGAAAAACCCACCTACCATGAAAGGACATTGCACTCAACAGCACTGGGAGCCAAAGTACTTATTTATTTCTGCATTAATTAACTTTCCTTAGCCATAAAGCTTTTTGTAGTCGGTGCACCCCCCATCTCCACCCCCTCTGGCATCTCCCACATCACTATAACAACCATGGGTGTAATGCACGACAATAACCCCCGCTGGTTCCATTTCCAAACGGACACAAGATGAAAAGAAAAAAAAAATCACTGCAACTCTGGGGCGATTTGTAGATATGAATTATAAGTTTAGCATTACGACGTAATGAATTACTGATACTGATGATTATTATGATTCATCCCCCACTTTAAAATAACTTTCCATAAAACCCATTCAACGACGGAATGTAACTTCTAAATGACAAAAAAAAAATAAGAAGAAATTTTTAAAAAAGAGAGATAAACAGCAGTAACTGTGATGTCCTCACCCTGCTCATAGTCGCTGCTGTTATCCTCACATCCACTTTGTTTCCTCAACATTGGAAGAGCAGCTGTTTCTGTTGTTTATCCATTATGAATTCGCCGGACGGTTCGCAGCCTCGCAATCGCCGTCCTCTCCGAAAAAAACATGCCGGGGAAAAAAAGAAAAGAAAAAAAAAACAGACAACGAGAGAGAGAGAGAGAAGCAAGTCCGCTGCTCCTGCTAACTAGTTACTCCGCAACATATTGAGCCAAATGGCTGTCTGACTTCTTGAACGCACCGAGTTAGCTTCTTAAGCTAGCGCACTTCTTAAGCTAACGCACGGGCTCACTGATAAAAACTTCTTCTAGGTTGCGCAAGCGTTACTCTTCCCAATTTCGGTGTCGCCCGAACCAAAAAAACCTGTCGGGAATCAAAACAAATCGCAAAACACCGACATATCTTCCGAAGTTGTGTTTAAAAAGAGCCCATAATTGCGCGTCTGTTTCCAGTTTAAGACGCTCTTTCTTGGAGGATTCGAGCATCATTTAGTGCACTTGTTGCAGTGTTTGTGACGGGGCGGGGCTTTCCACTAGTCATGAGAGATATTATTGGTTGACCGCACCATGGCCATGCCACAAACAGCCAATCGTCAGCCGATATTTCCCGCAATGTAACCACAAAGCTCCGCCCCCAAAGAAACGCACTTCATTGAAGGGGAAAAAAGCAGCGACAAAATAATAGTAGCTCCGAGTGTTGACGACACCGAAGACTGGACCTTCCAGTTGGTGCTGCGCTCTTGTCATGTCATTGTAACATTGCCACACAATTAATGTGCCGGTATTTGTTGTGTGCAATGCCCATCCCCAAATACCAGAGGAAGAGGAAGGATAACAAAGTGCATGATTGTTTTTTTTCCACTTAAACACGACAAACAGGCTAAGGAAAGAAAGAAGATTAAGTCATAAAACAGTGACAGGTCCCTTTGTTTGCTATACTGACATTTACATGTAAGCTAATATTAAGGTTCTAAATATAGTTTTATTATCCCGACACCAAAACGTTCAACAGAAAAGTTCGACAAAACAAAAAGGATATAGAAAATGTGTTTGATGCACGGTAGAATGCTTTAAAATGGCACATTAACTTCATTTCATTTCAGAATCACAATACTTTTATTGTCATGGTACAACAGAAGCACGAGGAAATTTTAAATAGCAGCTCCAGTGCGATTACAGAGAGAACGTATTTGAGAACGTCTAAATGTTTCATATTAGCATTCATCATAAAGTGTCGTAATGATCCGATTAAGCTGCAAAAATTAAAAAGCCAGAGAAAGTAGTGTCATCGTCTTCATCAGCAAACAGCCCATTGAACAGCTCTCCTCCTGCCACCTGCAGCCACACCCTGTCCCCCACCTCCAGGTGCAGCACTGCGCCTCCTGCCGCCTGGTCCTCGCTGCTCTGGTAGTTATCCATTGTATGGATGATCTTTGCCCCGTTCTTCACCAGAGCCACCTTCACATTCCTGGAGAAGACGGTGATGTGGTATGCGAAGTAATAGGCTCCAGCTGCGGCGCATGTGAATCTTCCTGTTTGTGGATCATAGTGATTCTGCGCGTTGTAAATGATCTTGTCGAAGCGGATGGGTGCATTGACTGCTGGGAGTTTAGTGTGAGCTGTGAGACCTACAGAGAAGGCGCTCTTATCAATGACAGGAGTCTCTCCCTTTTCACCCTTGTCTCCCTTATCTCCTCGAGAGCCCCTCTCTCCACGATAACCTATGTTGCCTTTGTGACCAGGGACACCGATTTCCCCCTTGTTCCCTGTCCTGCCGGGAGGACCCAGTGGTCCCTGAATGCCTCTGTCTCCTCGTAGTCCAATGTCCCCCTTTGGACCCTGTGACCCAGGAGGCCCTAAATCCCCTTTAGGTCCTTCGGGTCCAGGGAGTCCAATCTCTCCCTTATTTCCTTTCAGGCCTATGGGCCCTTCCACTCCTTGGGGCCCCATTTTTCCTGGAGGCCCCCGTTCTCCATTATCTCCTCTTTTTCCTTTGAGCCCTGCGGGGCCAACTAGACCTGCAAGTGACAAGCCCACCATGAATATCCCTAATCCCTTCATGCTCACATTCTCATTTTCTTTGATAAAACACACACACATAAAGTACAATTTAGCTTGTAAAAGTGGGTGAAAGGTGATGGATAATTTCAGTAATTTAAATACATTCATTTTTCAGAGTAATTTTTGTTACTGTCTAATGGACATACATACCAGTTTCTCCTTGAGCTCCCTTTTGTCCATCTCTGCCTGCAGGTCCCATTGGACCAATTTCCCCTTTTCAAAAAATTATCAATAAATGATTGATATGAAAAGGCTTTAAAAGCTTTATAAAGCATATGGAGTCACATTTTAAAAGCTTACCTCGATCACCTTTGTCACCCCTGAGTCCATCTCGGCCATCTCTACCGGGTGAACCATTGTGCCCAGGGTCCCCTGGTATTCCAGGGTATCCACAAACACAACCTTTAGTTTGTGTTTCTTCCTCTGCAACACATCTGGCAGCCAATAAAAGAAGCAGGAGAGTAACCCCAAATCTCAGGTCCAACATTATCCCTGGCACACGCCTGACACAGTAAACTAATATCCCACTATGTAGAAATGTTGACTGATACAAGTTCAAGCCAGTGCATAATTGTCCTCACAACCACATCCTACATAAATGTTCACCTGCGAAGAATCAATATGCTGTCGTCACACAAGTCTAAGAGCTGAATGTACAGTGTAATGAAAGACAAGCAAGACATCAGGGAAAGAAAACAAGGGCTGGACAAGAAGTCTAGGCAACAGTGGGCTCATCCCTGGAAGCCATTTTATTGGCCGGTTGAGGTTTTAGTTTACTTATTCAGTCCGACCCTGCCAGTTACATATCACCTATGCTCCTGAACATTATTTTCCAGTCCCGTTTCAGCTAATTATAAGCTAAGATTCAAGAGGACATGAAAAAGGACAACGTTTCCCATTCTATGCATTGTATATGCTTTCCATATACATAGAAGAGGTACTTCAGCCAAGGATTGCTTACTGTCAGTTCCGATATAGCAATAAAAATAATGGATGACCCTGAGTGGCTTTAATATCCTCTGCTTACTCAGTTAATAACAAGTTCAAATGTTAATTCATGCACGCTTGTTTGAAATGTGCCCTCTGAAATGCCAGCGGCCACCAACAGTTGACCCCATAAACCAGACCACTGACATAAAATGTGACCCGCGTACAAGGTCTGATGCAACCACAATGCTTTGCTTATTCTCAAGGACACAGGCCTATAGATGAAATTGCAGTGCTTTTGTAAACACGTTCAGAAAAGGCACAGAAAAGCAGAGAAACAGCTATTTCTCGAGCTGCGTATAGCAATATTTAATGTGCATGAAAGAGCAGCTATTATTATTATATTTTTAGTAGTAGAGTGTTTTTTTTTAGTGTCTTATGTAATGTCGCTCAGCAGGCGGATAGCTTGCATGCACTGCCTTAAATTAGACCAATCCGGTATCATGACGGTTCTATGTCGTCATGCTGCCCCTTTATTAGATTGTACACAGTAGAGTGGGGAGAGACAGGATGGAATGGGCGAAAAAGGGAGGGGCTGCAACATAAAGGCAAGATAAGAGACAGTCCTCACAACATACACACACTGGACCTCTCAGCTATCACCACAAACAGCTTGTGCACAACACGGACATCGTTATATTTTCATATGCTTTATTATTATTATTTTTTTCCAATAATTATTACCACAGGCCTCCAGATATAAATATATTCAAAAAATATAAACATGACATGACGTAAATGTGCACATTCAAGCAATGTCTTCACCTCGCACCAGTAACTTCACTGTCACACATGTTGGCTACTGCACAATGATTTACATTAAAATGGACGAAAATGGAACCTGACAAAGAAAATGACAAAGGCATGGCTCAGAGTGAACGAAACTCAATAATACTCATTTGAGGCCAATGTACATGGTCCCAGTCTCTGTCGTCCCATAACCAGGCACAACGTGAGGCTGATTTGGTTACAGAGGATACTGCAACAAGTCTTCAGACGAGATAGCAGAGACATCACGAGTCGCAGAGTTTCATTGAGATTTAAGGCTAAACACTAACATGGGTCTACGGACCATCCTAAAAACAACAATCGGTGAAAGATGTAAAATAAATGTGCACAGTATTACAAATAATTGGCATACATCATGCTATAACAGTGGCATTGGATGTTTGTATTCTTTTGTGTCGGGATGTAATTTTTCTCAATAGGAATTCAAAAGTGTGGAATGACTTTTAGATTTACATTAAGTACGATTTGGACGAGGAAGGTAAGACAAAGCTGGACTGGGAGCCCACGTGGTCAAGGGGAGAAGAGCGCGGTGGCGGTGTCCTACAGCGTTTGACATCATTTGGAAAACACAGAACGCGTCGGTTTGAAAAAAAGCAGCAATTCCAGGGAAACTGAGGTTAGCATAGCGAGTGCTACATAGGATTAAAGAGGTTTCAAGGCTACACCACTCGTAGTATTAGTAGAAAAAAAAGGTCTGGAAGCAGTAGTAAGAGGAGTGGGGTTAGTTAGGAAGTGGTCTACATGATCTGACGGTGCATACCATAGCCCGTCATACCGGCCTGGGAAGCACCGCGGTTGCTGCCCATCTGCAGGCCGATCAAACTCTGGCCTTGGCGTAGCTGCTCGTCGGTGAACTCTCGCCGATACCCCTGGGCTTTCCTACACAGAACCAAACGGAATCAACGGTAAGACATCGACCAATGGAGATGGAGGTGTGTGTGTGACATGAAGCTCGTGATGGTGGCGGTTTTTGATTTCACCTGTGGAACCAGTCCTGGTCACCTTTGTAATGACCGTCGTCTTTTGTAATGGCCACACTCCCCAGAGCCATTAGGGTCCGTTGTACCGCAGCCATGTCCTTCCCTAAGGTAAAACAATATGTGATGCAATGCACTGTCATGGTAACATCTTCCACTATGAAAATAATCTACACAAAGACAGTCGACTATTGAATATCACCTTCCCAGAGATCCACAGTTTGAAAAATGTCAGTGCTCGTGACTCCATAAGCTTCTGCTGCTTGCAGGAACTGAGATATCTTCTCCATTTGCTTGAAGGCCATCTGCGTCTCTAGAATTTTCTTGATGGGCTCTTTCCCTCTTGGGTAAAGGCTGTTGATGAGTCTGCAGAGAATCTGGCACAAATCAAGACAGTGAACTGGTGTTGCATTAAGCTGATGCACTGACTATAGGAAAACCGACAGCACAATCCTCTTTAAAGAGTGTCTCATTAATAATTATTAGACGACATAAGAAACATTTTAGTTTATTAGCTCTCCCTCCTCAGTTATTAACAACAATACTTTTCCTAATGATTTAAAGGGTGGGTGTATGAAAAAATATTTGCACTAGCCATGATTCCACAGTGCTTTATTTTAAGAAAAATCACAAAAACACACATACAAATGTTACTTGAGTTCCACTAGGGAAAAAAAAATGTGTTGGTATAAACAGAATGAACTGAAGTGTGACATATGAAGTCAAATGTTGCAGTTGTAAAGCTCATGAACAGTTATCCCAGAGTTATAACATTCTCAGACGTGCTTTACATCAGATTACAATGATGACTGAGGAAAACATATATATAAATATATATATAGATATGGAAATTTACCAGAGTGGGACAAATAAAGGAATCTAATCTAATATATACAACAATATTTTTTATAGCGCATGCAATAAACTAAGTCCCTCATATTAGACCTTTATAGTCCTCTTTAGATATGACAGAGATGGTAAATAATTAAACAGCAACTTCTATTTTAAGTGCCGGTTGCTGCGGCCACTCACTGTTCCATCCATCAGCCATTTCTGGAAGTTCTCCCGGCCCGGCTGCGGCTTCTCCAGGTTTCCTCCACACTGTGCCATGATCCAGTCCACCAGCCGCTGTTCCAGGTCTGGGTCATACTTTTGCTCTATCTTCTCCTGCACCTCTCGGCTCAGTCCATAACTGGGCCCTCTGTTAGCCATGGCAGCTCTCCCAACACTCTTCACCTGTCACAAAATATCAGCTGTGAGGGAAAAAAAAACAAAAACAAAAGCCAAAAGATTACATTGGAGTCGATGGTGGCAAACAAATCATCACATAGCACTCATCCTCGTCCTCTGTCTTGGACTTCTGTCCCTGTCCAACCTCTTACATCCTATGGCACAGAAGGGTGTGGTCCTTGGCAAACGTCCCGGACTGGGACACGCCTTCTTATTTCTATGGTAACCACGCAGGCCTTTTCCGGCACGCTGTGTGTGCAGTGATGCTCGGTACCGGATGATACTGGAAGTGTGACCTCCAGTTAAGACAGTCGTGACGCAAATTAAAATAATCAAACGTCACCCGTGTCTAAAGTTTCTAACATGATTCCCATTGTTCATGAATGACCACTATGATGCAACAAAGAATTGGTCAGTGGCGTTAGTCGATCCGGTTTGTCGCATATTCATTTCTGCGTTAAGTGCTCATTTGTCTTGACCGCGTCCAGCGTTGCGCACAAGAACTCCATAAATGTATCCGTTCGAACCAAATCCCGCCATCTAACGTTAGAGCACCCTGGCCGAGACTGAGCTTTGGGCAGAATTGCAAAACCATATTGAGCACTTGACAAAAAACAAAACAAAACAAAAAACAAAACAAAACAAAACAAACGCAAGTGCGCAGAGCTGGCGTCCTCGAGCTGCGACACTGCGTCAGTTGCATTAACGTAAAGTCAACAGTGTCATGCATACGAGCTCAGAAGAAAGAGTCGGTTTACTTACCGGAAAGGAGGCGGCGGTGGTCGGATTGGTCCCGTCGGCGTTAGTGTCCTCTGAGCTGCGCAGGGAGGCGGAGGATGCTCAAGTGCTCAAGTGCTGTAGCATCCATGAAGCGCAGCACAGGCGCGTAGGGCCAGGCTGGATCTGACTTTGTCCGGGAGGGGGTGGTCACTGGTTTTATATGCCAGCTCGTCCAAGAGGGGTCCCTAGAGGCCGACACTGAACTGACTGCGACGTGACACCTCTACCGGACACCGGCCCCTGTAATGCACGCTCAGCTATAGACGCTTTATAATGACCCCAGTAGCAGCAGCCGCCAGACAGATGTTTGCACGGCTGTCAAAGAAGTGGCTCCTGTCCAGATAAAGCTGCACTCAATAGAGCTCAATATATATGGATGTGTACGAGGAGTGAGTGTTAGTGTTTTTACATGTATCAGAGAGAGAGAGAGAGAGAGAGAGAGAGAGAGAGAGGGAGAGGGAGAGTACATGAAAGAAAGTTGTGTTTGTGCATGTATGTACTGTGTATGTGTATATGTATGTATAAGTATGTATATGTATATGCCTCTTTGTATGTATATGTATGCATATGTAATATATGTTTATGTATGTATATATGTATATGCCTATATGTATGTATATGTATGCATACTGTAATATATGTATGTGTATATGAATGTACATGTATATGTATGCCTATATGTATATGTAATATGTATATGTATGTATATGTGCATATGCACAGTATGCACATGCCTATATGTTTGTAAATGTATTTGTATGCATGTTTGCATGCACATATGTATATGTATGTACAGTATGTTTCTACCATACCATACATAATCATAACCAAAGGATAGAGTAGAATAAGTACCGTGTTTATTATTAAAAAAAAAAAAGGATTTTTGACACCATATCTCAAATATAGTAAATATCGTGCATGTGATTTGAAACTTCATCAGGACCCCCGGGCTGCTGACAGTCTCAAATAGACTTGAAGTGGATAACGTGTATGTGTCGGTTATTGTCCAACTATTTTTTGCATCATTGTGCAATTTCTCAGTGCAGAAAAAGGGCTTTTTATCTGTTCCACTCTGGGTCTCTTCGGTGCATCAAAATAGGTTTTACATTATTAAATGTTTTTGTGGTGGGAAATCATCCAGAGAACACCCCACCTGCAAAGTGCTGTGGTCAAACCATGTTTGTTTGTCTCATGTTTGTATGTTGTCTGATTTCATTCCGCTATAGACAAAAACACACTGCAATATGACGTGTCTATAGAACAAAGCATTAATTAACTTACGTTTGTAATGTCAATATAAACAACTTTATAATTACAAAATCCTGCCATTAACAGACCCAGTGGTGTGATGATATGAATTCAGTGAAACTTTGCAGATATGAGAGTGTGTGACAAATACAATATGAAAGTCGCTCCTTTATTTTAGCAGTTCTAGTTTAGGTCGTTACACATTTGTTTTCTATTAGTATATGTTTTAGTTAGAAGACACAAAGCTAACGGTTCAATCATTACAAAGTTAAAATGAGTTTTGTCATTAAACTTTGCAGATCTACTACAGTCTTGACGAACAAAGGCATACAATGCACATTTTACAATTCACAAGGACTTTGTCTTAAACCTCCAAGAACACTGTTACGTGTCATTTGCTCCGTCTATGTTTGCTTGCATTGAAGGTGGTGTGGTGTACATGCTCCCATAAACTAGCGTTTGATGTTACTTGTGACACAAAGACGGCAGACCTCATAGTTCAACTGTGAGTTAAAGGTCAGAGTGGCAGTTAAATGAATCTGAGAGAGTAACTGGACGGTTTCACACCACTGAGCACAGTCCAGCTAGTCGTCAATTACTTGTTAATCATCAACAGTCCAATGGGCTTCATTCAGTTGGCATCTTCGTGGCTAAAGGCCAACAGGTACGAGGAGTCATGTAACAGAATATTCTGCAAACAAAACTACCCCTCACATGTCTCTAATGGAACCGTACTCCAGTGTTGACATGCTAATGCGCCTCACAAACTGTTATTGCTGCTTTGCACTCCGGAGATGCATAGTAGGCATGTTATAATAATTAGGGAGAGAAAATAACACGGAAAATAAAGCTGCAACTGCTATTTCAGTGTCGATCTGTCCTCTCTCAGTATTTATATTCAATACAACATACACAAACTGCCGGCGCCACATTTGACGTAACGAATAATGACCAGTAGTAGCACAGAAATAAATATATGTGTAAAGTATTAAAGTAATCGCACTGGATTGGGCTGTTACAGGTTCTATACCGAGACTATAAAACTGCTCGTCTTGATATAAATGGTCTTTTGCGTCTCCCAAATTTGTCTGTAAATGTGTCAGTTTGCAGTTTCCAACTATATGAGTACTGTGAAAATGGAACAGGCCGTTTGATGTTGACAATGTTTACAGTGACGATAAAGGATTCTGATGTAAAAAGTTAGATAGAACTTTTTTTGTATGTACAGTAACCTCTGGTTTTCAATCATAGATGGGTGTGATATTTTTTATATTAGCTTTGCTGTGGTCCATCTCAACTTTAGCAATATTTTTTAAAAAAACATTACATTTTAAGTTTAAAATTTGTATTAATAGATGGCTTGGATTGATAGCCAACCACTATGAGACTCTATGAGATGTAGGTTTGTTTATTTTATAAGGTACAATAAAAATTTGTGTCATCTTGTATATCTAATCTAGTTAAAATTCAGCCCAATGGCCACAAATTTTGTTGATTTGTTGTTAATGTGATATATTAGTTACATGTATGAGTTCAATACATCAAGTATGCATTTCTGAATGGATTCATGATCTAGTACAAGTTCTTGGCTTGTTGTTACTGTAGGTGCTATAATTTCACAGACTGAAACCTGCACTGTGGTGTGCAGAGATTTTATTGGCCAAAACAGGGTGAAAGTGATTAAAAAAGGCACAGAAAAAATATGCATCTAAAGGAATAAAAGCAGTCGGATGGGAAGTACACTGGTAAAGACAGCAGAAGACCTAAAAAAAAGAAAAAAAAAAAAGGCTAACCAACATAACACTCACCACAATGACCTGAAACACATACATATGCAACCTGAAAACACCAGGGATCAGCTAGCAGGAGAGCTCCCTTTCCATACATAGTGTGCACTGTGACGGCTCGATGAAATAGAAGGAGAAAAGGTCATATTTGGTAGAGAAAGGTGCCGTTGTTTGGTAATTTCCTTGAGAGTTGCCTTCACAGTAATCGCAGTCCTTCTTCTGATAATGCCGCGAGCGCACTCTCCTACCGCTGACTCAGACCATAGTGGTCAACTTGTCTATGAGATCGTCAATGGTGTAGACCATAAGCTTGATGTCGTCCTTCTCGGACATGCGATGCTGGCCGTGTCGCCGGAGGATTACATCCACATCGGGGCTGAGGACGCGCTCTGCCACTTGCATGGAAATGTGCCAGGGGACGTCCTCGTCCTTGAGCCCATGAATGAGTCGTACGGGGCAGGTGATGGGGATGGGACTCTGGAGCACGCAGTGATTTTCTGCCTCACGCAGAAAGTCCATGCTAAACTTGTATAAACCCTCCTCAGAGTGTTTGGTGGGCACCGTCCATTCCCCCTTTTCTTCAAACTCCTTGCGTGCCTGTGCATTCAGACAATTGAAAAAATATAAAAATTAGACTTAGACTTCTTTTTTTTGTCATTACACAGACACACTCAGTGGATCTGGCAACGAAATGTCATTGTTTGGCAACTGACAACACAGCTTAAATACAACAAATATACAAAAGAGAAAAAGTGTCCAAAGCCATGACTGGCTGCAGTGTAAAACTAATTATAAATACAATATAAATTGCAATTAGACAACATCTTCAAATAATAATAGTAATAATACAGTACAAGTTTCCATTCAGTCATTTCACCTCAATAGGAAGAGAGTTGAAGGATGTGACAATATGGTCCGCAGCAGTGGAAATGCCCACCAGTGCAGCAGTTTTCTCTGGCCGTGCGATGGCTGCCAGCAGCATGAGCCAACCTCCTATACTGGACCCCACCATGATCTGCAAAGAAAAAAACACAACGTTCAAAGAAATGTCCAATATGTGGGCATCAAACTCATTTCAGTTCAGGGCCCAAATTCAGCCAAACTGGTCTGAATGGGCTGGACCAGCACATTAATAATAGAATTCCATATCAACAATGTCAACTCCAAACTTTCCTTATATGATGAAAATCTCTACGTCTACAAACTGTCCTTTAAAACAATGTGAATAACGTTAAAAACCTCAAAGCCCTGAAGAAAAATAAGTGTGATTTTAACAATATCATACCTCAAATTCTAATTTAAATTAGATTAGATACCTCTATTAATCCCCTACGGTGAAATTTCAGGTTCCAACAGCACATATACGACAAGACACACACACAGAGATACTGCAAATATGATGAAAAATAAGAGTAAATCCTAATAATATAAATATATAAATAGAAAGAAAAGAACAGATTGAGTGCAACAGTAGAAGATCAATAAACAGACACTGCCAGATATATAGTAATACAGATCTATAGTTATACAGTTCTATAGCTATACCCTTATTGTTATATAGTAATATACAGAGACAGTTATATATGTAGAGATATAGATAATTTACACAGGTACCCTACAACTTAAAGATCACAGTGGATCTACAAATACACAAAACGGTTAGCAACAGACGGCATATTGTTAAAATTACACTTCTCTTCCGACATTTCAGGTTGATTATATTTGTTGAGGTTATTCGTGTTTTTGGGGAAATTATTATTAAATTATTATTTTTCCCAGTCTGTAGGTGAAACCTGAACTATAACTTTCACAAATATCTTTCTGCATTAAAAAAATCCTCCCAAGGCCAGAGTGGAACCTTTGACCCCCAGGCCACATGTTTGACACCCCTGGTCATTATAATAGGTTCAAATAAGCACCAATTCCAGGCCTGTCTTCAACACATTGTGTGGTTCAACACTGCCATCTTCTGGAAACATGGAGCAACAACACTGCGTGTGTTACAGAATAAACATGAGAATGAACTTACATTGAATTATTGTAAAAAAAACAAACAAACAAACATTTTTTTATCACTATAATTTCATAATCAGCCTATAGGTGAGAAACACACACTTAATAGTATTGCCTTTGTGTTCATTGCATAGTTTACTTCCCTTCTTGAAGTGAATTTTCTCCATTGCAATTCGGCTGTTGACATCCTTTGCCAGTGAGAACTATATTTTGTAATTGTTCAAATATTATTTTACAGTGGAACCTTGCAGTAGAATTTTAATTTGCTCTATGACTCTGACAAAATGTTGTGGAATGTCATTTATTCCATTTACAAATCGATTTGTCTCATGTTTACCTACGTTGTCAATACTGTTTGTTTATAGTAATCTACACATTGTAGTGATTTAATCAAAAGGCATTTAGCCTTTTTAGTTTTAATAGTGCTTTCCTTCTACATCGGGCTCCTAACAGCAGTTGTATATTGTGAGGAAATTTCAGTTTGACAATACGAGCAAATATCTGGAAATTCAGATGTGTTAAGGTGTCTCGGGTGGCCATGACATTCACACTATAATGGATTTTAAATATTTACAAAACCATTGTATTACAATTGACACATCCTGCATACATCTATATACCACAGTGAGTAGGCTGTTCGAGACACAACATTGTTAGAAACACAACACCCTGATTATTTAATGGCTGCAGAAAGAATAAAGGTTCAGTCCTTTGAAGGTTTATAACTCTTGACTGAAATCAATATTCTTGAAAGCTTGCATCGGTGGATAGTTTGAATTATGACATTACATCACTGTGAGCAATGCAAAAAAAAAATCAATACCAGGAAGTCAGCCTTACAGCCAAATGGTTCTCAAAATTAATTTGGAACCTGTTCTGTTTTCAGAGTTCCATTGATGAGACTAAGCAGTGTTTACCTGTGGTCCTTCTGCTAATTCATCCAACACATACAGAACATCTTTTTTCCAGGTACCAATAGTTCCTTCTGCTAGGACGCCCTCTGAGGCCCCATGTCCTGTGTAGTCAAACCTGGGGGAACAAAAATAGACCCGTTTAGAACTGATGGCATGAATTTTATATGTATTCTTCCATCTTACAACAGTAAGCAAGTTTAGTATTTACCACAAAATGTGATTAGACCTATATATTCAGTAGAACAGTATGTCTTCAGTGTGAAATCTCATCTGCTGTTGCAGGGATTATTAACATATCCTTGTGCAACCAAGGAATTTAAATGTTGTTCTTTTGAATAGACTCACCATGGATTACAGTTAAATTTGTACATATATTTAGAGTATAACTATACCCTTATATCAAAATTAACACCATTTTCAGTAGAGTCAGTGGATTGTTAGGTTGCAACTCCTGCCAGATTTGTGTTAGCGTGGTGATATTAGTGTAAAACATTTCTGTGCCAGAGAACAGGTTCTCACCACCGTTAAACTTAGGTATAACCTCATTTGACATGATTGTTAATTGGATTGGATTCATTTATCATATTCTGATTGTTTCTTCAGGTCACCAAATAAGTCCATTGAGTGTAAGGCTATCCCTACTGTGATGAGGTAGTGTAGTAGTAGGGCGTCCACTGCTAGTACCCATATTTGTGGTAGTTCTACTAAAAGCTATGTACAATTTTTACAGTTAAGGGTAATTATATTAACTGCTCGAGTTCAGTTTGCTGTACATTCATGTGTTTACCTCTACGTCCCCTCCCTATCCTTCTATCCCTTGCTTTATCCTCTCTCTCTTTAACCCCAACTGGTCAAGGCAGGCGACCATCCTACAAGTGTTGGGTTCTTCTCAAGGTTTCTGCCTGTTAATAGGATGTTTTTCCTTCCACTGTCACCAAGTATCATCAAATGTTTGCTCCTGGAGAATTCTGTTGGGCTTTGGTAAAACTAACCTGAGAGCCTGGTGCTTTGAGATAGTTCCTGTTATGATTTGGCACTAATACATATAAACTTGATTGATTGACTTACCGTATGTGGTCTATTATCTTGCTGTACAACTGAAGAAGAAAATCAGCCAGGATGTAATTTACACATCAGTTATGGTAAGATGGCGCAGCATTTTTAATTTGATGTCATAATACAAACATTTTAATCCACCCAAGTTATTCTTTTAATGGAGATTTGTTCTTCACCTCATCAGTCGGCCTCGTTCATGACATGTCAGAGGACGATCAAAACCTCCGAGTCTGTGAACTGCCATGATCAGTATATATGGGGCGTAATGGTTATTCAACAGGAAAAGATCTGATCAGCAGCTGTAGTCTTCGTATCAGTAAAACGAATGGGTCTACATGCCTCACCTGAGCTAAAAGTGACCTAATGACCTGCGAGAACTCCCCCAGTGATCAACATCTGGAGTCTTAATACCAGCAAAATGAATGGGTCTCGATGCCTCACCTGAGGTAAGAGTGACCTAATGACCTGCAGAACTCCTCCAGTGCCTCTGCCTTCTGTCCGTTCATGTTGGAGCCATATCCTGGCAGAAACACCACACCTGGGCTCTTCCCCTTCACTCTTCTGTACGCCAGCTTTGGAAGGTCTGGCCGGGACGCATACTGGACTGTGGACTTGTATCTCCTATCAACTGGTTAGGGAAAGAACAATGGAGAACGTGCCTTAGTTCGAAACGTCAGTGTGTGTAAACAAACAACTGTAGCAACAGAACTGCTCCGGTGGAAACGTCACGTCAACAATGTCGCATCTTGTCTGAAACTCCTAAGTACTTCGTTTGACGCAAAGGATACACAACACATGGTCGTCGGGAAGCGGCACGGACCTCGGCTCCACACGATCCGAACGTAGTGGACGTTCGATCAGAATTACACACCAATAAAGCGTGGTCACGGGAAAGGGTTTTTTAGTGTAACGCAACTCAAAACAGACAACGTGAAAGGTGTCCTTAGCGCAAAGTGCGCAGCGTTTACATGCTCTAAATTTAAGACAGCGCAGTCTGTGTGAGCCACACCCCCTTCTTCACGATAAAATGCGTTTGTAGTACCGGTAGGACGCAGTCAAACTATCTACCCCAACACCAGAGACTTAGACAAACCTCCCAGGCGCTTTGAAGAGAAAGCAGAGTGTCCTCCATTGGATAAAATCTGCGAAAGTCCTCTGCGGCAGGACCTCAGCGCGACGGCTGCCATACTGTTTCGCGACCACCGGAGGAAATATCGCGAGATTTGACAGACTCGTTCTCGTCCTCTGACCAACAGTTGTTGTAGTCCGTTTACACTATTATAGTACACAACACTAATGTGGACCAAGTAAACAAATCCGAAACAAATCCGCCTTTTGTGAACGTAAAATCCGAGAAAATACAATCAAGTACAAAATATTGTGTGCATTCAAAATACCACTTTAACAAGGGTCGTCAAAAGTGGTCTGTGATTAGCCTACTGTATTTAGAATCAATAGAAAAAATGCGTGTTTATACTGTATTTTCGCAAAAGTTGCTGTGGAATAAATATTCATCATTGTTTGCTTGCGTAGCAGGAGAAATGACGTACAATGAAAACGTAAAGTTGTATGTTATGCATAATATTAGCATGTAGCGGCATGGTTTCGACAAATAGATAAGTGTTCGTAGCTGTTTATTGTTTAATGGTGTATTATGTGTGGGGGGGTAATTTTTCAGATGATGTAATTTCATCTCTAAATATTCACAATATATTTTTGACACATCATTTTGCAGATAAGCGGAACGCAATGGAGCTTAAGTTGGGTGTTTACTATTCCCCCACTGCTTATGGGTGATATGCCAATGTCTATATTTGTATGCATTTGATTAATTTTAGCTTGTAATTTATTTATGTCTCCCCCCCCCCACACACACACACACTTCATTTAACGTCCACATGTAGATCCATTCTTCTCTCCATGACTGTGCAGGCGAGAGCTGGAGAAGCCCCAAGTCACAACATTAAGTCTGCACACTGTCCTAACATTAAGCGTTAGAAATTGTGTAAATTAAAGAGCTATAATAAGAGCAGAGGGGGAACTGGTGCGTTTGTGACTGTCATGTGAAGTGTCAATGTGTAACATGACTCAGAGCGTCACAGGCGGAAGGTCACGGAGCAGCGGAACGGAACGGAAGCGGGAGTAAAAAAGCCTATCCGCCATTGTGGAGTATGGTGAGGGATATTTCAGTGAGACACTAGTCACTTCGGCGTTGACATACACACACACATATACCATTCTGTGGCCAGGATCGGACACAGCAATTGACGCCTTCTCCACGGACGTAAAAGTCGCCGTTTTGTTAAAGAGCCAAGAAGAAGCCGATCGTCGTCAGGTCTGAAAAGCACGGGGAGGAAAACGCCGCCTTACGCGTAACGTTCACGGAGTGATTGGACAAACCCGAGAGACGAGCCAGGAAAAGCACCCAAGTGCAGAGAGAGGCACGGGAAGCGGCGGACAGTCTCACAAACAAGCGATCGGTTTCGGCTTCTGGAGGATGTCTGCGACCACCGTCGATCAGGTCGGTGTCGGTATTGACAGCTTGAACGGTGCCTTGAATTTTTATTTGGATTTATTTATTTATTTATTTATTTATTTATTTTTTAGCCGTGCGGTGAAATGAAACTTTGCACGACAACAGTTTTAAGATGCGGAGGCTTAATGCCGGATCAAACAGGCTAAAAAAGTATTTGATACATGATAGCTGTTAGCTGTGAATGTAGGCCGACTGTATCACCGACCAACTCCAGCTTTAGCCGGTGGCCAATGCGGCACCGTTTACTGGATGTCAGAGCAATTGACATCCGGTCAATAACGCGAAGCAACCTGTAAATGTTAACATCCGGGCTGGACAATTACTACAGCCGAGTACACAACAGTATTTTTCCCATGTAGGATACAGCCTGCTCTCTCTCTCTCTCTCTCTCTCTCACTGTGTGTGTGTATCTTTCTCTGTCTTCCTGCCGCGATCTCACAACATCTCATCTCTTTTTCCGTGCCCATTTTTTTTTATTTTGTTTTATTTTGCAGAGACCTAAAGGACAAGGAAATAAAGGTAAGGCTATGAAAACAAATTACTCTTTAATTCACTGGTGCACAGGTTAAAACCTGCTCATTTGCCAGTATGTCTGTAACACACTGATAGTCTACTCTAAACTACATCAATGCTACTTTTATTATAATTTTTTTTATTTTTATTTATTATTAACTCTAGTTTTGCATTGACAGTTATAGACCATGAGTTGTTTTTTTTTAAATCAGGTTTTGCATTTGACTGAAATGCATCGACTTCACATTTTAGCCGATATCAAATGACCTAATGTGTTTCTTTCTAGTGCAAAACGGATCAATGCATCAGAAAGATGGAGTGAATGATGATGATTTTGAACCTTACTTAAGCGGCCAGACAAATCAGGTAATGCCATACAGTATGTCTTTATGGATTCTTCTAATGTAATCTGTTTTAGGTGCGTATATAAAGTTGAGTTTAGGTCGCTAAACTAGACACTTAAGTTTAGGTCATTCCTTTATTAGTCCCACTTGGGCAAATTCCAGATTTAGATTTAGATTCAGCTTTATTGTCATTACTCAGTACAAGTGCAGGGCAACGAAATGCAGTTTAGCATCTAATCAGAAATGCAAATAGCACAAGTGCAATATATAACAGATAAACAAATAGTATGTACAGATGGGTATTATTACAGATGTAAACAGTTACAACCAGTGCAAATGAGGTGGATATATGTGGGATGAATTAAATAGGCATATAGATAATATAAGCATTATTTCCACATTAAATACAGTTACAAGTAGTGCAAGTGTGATGGTAATAAGTTATAAGTACAGCAGCAAGACTATATTTACAGAGCACACAAGAGCAAAAATCAAAATATGATTTACAGTTGTGCAAAACAAGATCAAGATTGAATAAGGAGATAATTAAACCAGTATTTGTAATTCTATCTAATGATACTGATATGAATAGAATACTCATAATCATTTCCAACTGTTTACAATGTTTGCACTTTAATGGGATAACTGTACAGTTTGCAAATGTTTTGCCCATGTTACATTAAATGCCCCTCTCTTCATTCATTACAGAGTAACAGCTATCCACCAATGTCTGATCCCTACATGCCCAGCTACTATGCTCCATCCATTGGGTTCCCTTACTCTCTGGGAGAGGCTGCATGGTCAACAGCCGGAGACCCTCCAATGCCCTACCTTACGACTTATGGACAGATGAGCAATGGAGAGCCACACTTCATCCCTGACGGTGTGTTCAGTCAGCCAGGTGCTCTGGGGAACACGCCTCCTTTCCTCGGCCAGCACGGCTTCAACTTCTTCCCTGGCAATGCGGACTTTTCCACCTGGGGAACTAGTGTCTCTCAGGGCCAGTCGACGCAGAGCTCAGTCTACAGTAACAGCTATGGCTACGCCCCCAGCTCACTGGGTCGGGCCATCACGGATGGACAGGCGGGTTTTGGAAGTGACACTCAGCTCAGTAAGGTACCGGTGTTGAACAGCATTGAGCAGGGTATGACGGGGTTGAAACTGGGTACGGACATGGTGGCAGCCGTCACTAAAACTGTGGGCTCACCTTTAGGAGGCACAGCAGGTATGAGCAGTATGGCGGCCAATAATCTTCCTCCGTCTGTCAGCTCGTCTGCACCTAAACCTGCTTCCTGGGCAGCCATAGCCAAGAAGCCGGCCAAGCCGCAGCCCAAGGTCAAACCAAAAGCCAACATGGGGATGGGGGGAGGTGTCACCATTCCCCCGCCTCCCATAAAGCACAATATGAACATTGGCACCTGGGACGATAAGGGCTCTTTGAACAAGCCTCCGTTAGCTCAGACTATGATGCCCCCACAGCCTCTGGTGCAGCAGCCTCTCCTAGCTCAGCCCCAGCCCTTACTGCAGAACCCTTTGCCCCCCCAGCCTCAACATCAGCCCCAACATCAACACCAACACCAGCCCTTCCAACTCCAGTCCCTCCACTCACCCCAGCATCCCCAGCCTCTGCCCCCTGGCCCCCCACACCTGCACCTCCCTTCACAACCCGGTCCCCCGCAGCCCCTTCATCAGCAACCACCTCAGCAGCCCGGTCCTCCTCCGAACCGCTGGGTGGCTCCCAGGAACCGGGGTGAGAGCTTTGGCCTTGGAGGTGGAGTCCCGCTGAGTGCCTCTCCGTGCTCTGGAGAAGTACATCCCGTGCTGGAGAAACTCCGGGCCCTCAACAACTACAACCCCAAAGACTTTGACTGGAACTTGAAAAATGGACGCGTTTTCATTATCAAGAGCTATTCAGAAGACGACATCCACCGCTCAATCAAGTACTCTATCTGGTGCAGCACGGAACACGGTAACAAACGGCTGGATGGCGCCTACCGCTCGCTGGGCAGCAAGGGCCCCCTCTATCTGCTGTTCAGCGTCAATGGCAGTGGGCACTTCTGCGGCGTGGCTGAGATGCGCTCGCCTGTGGACTACAATGCCTATGCAGGCGTCTGGTCTCAGGATAAGTGGAAGGGCAAGTTTGAGGTGAAATGGGTTTTCATCAAAGACGTGCCCAACAACCAGCTGCGGCACATCCGACTGGAGAACAATGACAACAAGCCAGTGACCAACTCCAGGGACACACAGGAAGTGCCTCTGGAGAAGGCCAAACAAGTGCTTAAAATTATCGCCACTTACAAGCATACCACCTCAATCTTTGATGACTTTGCACATTATGAGAAACGTCAGGAAGAGGAGGAGGTTCTGAGGAAGGTGAGATAAACACACGTACAGTACAGAGCCCTTGTCCCGTCAACAGCTTGTTTTGTATGCATGAGGCGCGTCAGTTGAGGTACCCTTTAATTTCCGAGGGAAGCAAACTTTCACTGAGTCACCGCTAAAAAGGCTGGTGAGTCAGCTGATCCCGCTCCACCTGCTCTCAGACAGAGGCCGTAATATCCTGTGGCCGAATGACCGGTCCGCTCTAAATGCAACTTCCCAGAGGCCTATCAGCAGATTGACAGGCCGCCGATTACTCATACGCAGGTTCAAGAAGGCCCGGTTCCTCATCAGCCATCTTGTGTGCCGCTCAGATTATGACGATCTGCCCGAAGTGGAGTTAGATGTGTCGAGGTTTCCCGAAATAGCCCACATTCCTGGCATTCCTTCCTCCCAGACAAAGGCAGATGTAGGCTCTGATCTCCCTTTGAACGCCAAGCCTCTCTGCTCCCCACAGGCTCCTCATGCTTTATTAGTCTTTAACAACATAAGCCGTGGGCCTGCAGAACTGGCTGCGGTGTGTGTGTGTGTGTGTGACTTTGTACACTGTTTTAGATGTCTATCTTAAATGTTTCCCTGGCAAAAAAAAAAATAGTGATGAAAATTCACAATTTGTCCGCGTTTGTGTCAGAGAGTTGAAATGCCTGTGCGCGCTTGCCATGGAAACTAACATGTTGCAGTGGTAATAACAGTGGCGGACCGCAAATGTTAGTCTTGAGTCGTAGAAACTCCGCGGGGTTCTTCTGCTGTGGAAAAACAGTGGCTGTGGAGTGAATTACACGTTATCATTTCTAGCCTTCTGGTGCATCCATTCTTAGATTCTTACCAGTATGTTAATCTAATTTCATTTAGAAAACCCCCCCCATGACCCTCTCGCTCTCTTTCTTTTTTTTTTTTTTCCCTTCCACTCCCCCCCCCACCGGTTGGCGCTCCATTGATGCTGTATTGACTCTTCGCTGCTGACCTTGTTAATATGCGCTGGGTTACTTTCTCATAAATATTTCAAGTCAATGTTTTCAGGCTTCTGAAAACAACCTGTCAGTAGAAAGCCTGTTTCATCCTGCGTGGTGCAGGCGTTGCGCTGCGCTGCTTTTGTAGCTCTGACCTCCTACATGACAGGATCGGCTCGGCTGAGGCCTCACCCTCCTTTTTGCTGACAAGGTTAATTGTTCTCTATTGTTTGACCTGTCTTTCCCAAATTTTGAAAGGTGTCAAATCCCAACACAGCTACTTGGACTACTACACATTTTCAGTATGTTTTTATGACTTTGAATCCAATCCTATGGCAGGATTTTTTTTAGCATATGTAATTTCAGTCCATTTGGGCTAAATTGATTTAAAATGGCTGTTGTAATGAAAGCAAATTAATTATAATTTTTTTGGGGGGCCGAGGGGGTTATCATTACAGAAAATAACATTCGATTTACATGTTAAACAATAGGGTCTTACATGAAGCTTCCCACCCCTGCTGAAGCGGCTTCTGTCCCCAGAGTAGTAGCCCTACTGCAGATAAAGTTACACTGAGGCCCCGGGGTCTCACTGGGTTTTTCCCAAATCACCGACACGGACTCCCAGTCATCAAAAAGGACAGTGTTCCACGTGGAAAAAATGGGCCACGCAGTCAGAGGAGTCACAGACACAAGAGTACAAGGATTATTCTTTCTTCTCCCTCTCATTTACATAGGTAGTATTTTTTCCTATAGCGCCTTAACCAACAACTCCGTAACTATAGTTTCTTTTGTGATGGATGACTTACCCAGTAGTATTTCATATTTGAAGTGCCTTTACTCAAGGTTCAATATCCATTTTTTTTCCGGGTCTTATGTGTATCTGGGTGTAAGAGGGGCTTATTCCTTCAGTCTCTAATGTAAACACCATCAAATATTGTGCTTAGGCCTTTCTCAGATCTGTTACATTCACGTGCTGTGTATTTTAGTCACATTTCTTTTTCATTGGATGCAGTGTGTTTCACTGACTTCAACAAAGTATACTGCCTAGAGAGATTTTTGTTATTGGTGTATAAATTAACGTAAATGGGACCTATAGGGCCATGGTTCTGATCTGTTGAGGGGCCTGACGAGAGTTAAACACTTCCATTCTCATATTTGTCTTAACAGGATTGTTTATTATGATCAAGCTCTGAATTAAGTTAAATGGTACAACTATGAGTGGAACAAAATGTTTAAAGATCATGCCTTAATTAATTTTTCAATATGAATCAAATATTGATTCACTATTATTATTCAAATTTGTATTTAAAATGTCATTGAAACTATATATGTGTGTGTGTGTGTATAT
>JAPTHA010000014.1:14897110-14912458 GCA_029814585.1 Gymnapogon annona
TTGAAAACGCAAAATTGTAGTTCAAGCATTTTCAAGGAAGCACACGTATGAACCCTCTGTATTTATATATTCTGGCAATATTTTTTTTCTGACAACTTAATAGATAAGATTCGGTTTTACTTGGAAACAGAAGATATATAAGTGGATTAAGTCAATAAAATAAGGCTGGGGCAATAAATGCAAAAACACTCATCTTTGTCAAAACGCATCATCAGTGGTTTTCCTTCACATCTTTTTTTATAGTTACATTACTTCAGACGTTGAATTAAGTGAAACGCAACACATTACATTGATTTGATATTTGAGAAATAGGCACAGACAAAAACAAGCCCCGCACTGGTCATCAGATACTGATGGAGATACTGCTCATCTGTAGGAATCTTCTTCCAGGACGTATTCTGTGTCTGTACAAACAAGTACCTCAGCTTTAAGGTCAGAGCGAATCCTGACCACGCATCTCTTGACAGCCATCTGGAAGGTGAAGCTGATGACCCCCCGGATCTTCAGCAAGGCCTCCTCGCAAAGGCTCCTGCGAGTCTGACAAGAGACGGGAAGTGCGGAAGACGTATGAGGAGACGGACGTGACGTGCAGGTAAACATGAGTCTGACAAATCCAGTCCATCTGACTAAATAGAATAAATAAATCTGACTAAATTCTGAAATTTCCCCCAGTGGGACTAATAAAGGTATATATCTAATCTATTGTAATCTAATCTAGCCTAAATTCTTTCTGAGACAGGGAACAGAAGAATGATGAATAGAGCCGCCGAGGCTCAGGAAGTAGAGCCTCTCATAACTGAAGGGTTGGTGGTTCAAATCCCACTTGTATGCCGTTGTGTTCTAGGGCATTTCATCCACCTTGCCTCGCAGTGGTGAATGAATGCTTGGTGGCGGTGGGAGGGGCTGTTTGGTGCGACCCCAGGGCAGCTGGGGCTACAAAACGTTTACCACTAGAGTGAGAATGTGAGAGTGAATGAGTAATGGATCATATGCTCTCTCTCTCTCTCTCTCTCTCTCTCTATATATATATATATATATATATATACATATATATATATCCAATCTGTTATTATTATTATAAATATGTTTCCCGTACTTTCTGCCTATAAAACCCATCACTCTGGCTTCCAGCTGGCCTGTGTGTTTCTGAGGAGGTGAGAGGGATGCTGCCCACCAGAGGCCGTCTATCTGTTGTAATGTAATCTGGCTCAGTGGAAGCTTCCTGCGGAGCAACGTTCAGGTCCAATCTCAACGTCCTGCTGTTCAATAACTGACATTTTCAACCTGACCCGTCCACCCCCTGCTCGGCGTCAGACCAAAGATGCATTGTCAACACTGGGAACAAAGACTTTTTTTTTTGTCATGCATATCTGAGCCCGATTCCTGCTTCTTCTGCGTTTGCCTTGAGTGGTGTCAACACTTACCGAGTTGTCGAGGCCGTCGATGTGCAGCACCACGGTCTTGGCCCTCTTGTTATTGGAGCCCAGGAAGAACTGGGCTTTACGCCGACAGGAGGCTGCATCAGCCTCGGCTTGTTCTGCCTCTTCTTTTCCGGCTGACTGCAGAATCTCATAGATCTCCGAGGCCAGGAGCTTGGTCTCTCCAGGGGATGTACTCCTTTGATGTGACAAGAGAGTAAAAAGAAATGATGAGGAATGAAGGCCGTCATGGAAGTTGGACATGTTTGTTTAAGACATTACGTGTTTCTATTTAGTGAGAAACTCCACAGAAGGACGCACAGACGATGGTAAACTTATCTGTTGACGTACATGTTAATGAATAACATTTGTTCTACTCAAAAGCAAAAGTGCTATCCACAACATTCAGACTCATAAAGTAGGATGTTTTACAAGCTACGGAACCATTTTTAAATGACATGGAAAATTTACCAGCACACCACATTGGTTCAGCTCTTTATACCAGAGCAAGGCTTGTAGGACTTAGGAGGTGTGAGGTCAACATATGTTTCTTTGTGACTCATGCGGTTCACTTATTTATACATTATGTTTTGTTTTAGTTTTTTTTTTGTATTTTTATTTTGTTCTGTTTTGTGTGTTCGCTTCTTTTTTTGTTTTGTCTGTTGTCTCTGATCCTGTCATTGTCGGTTAGGAATGTTGTCACGTAGTGTGTGAATGTAACCATAATATTGTTTAATGATGACTTCTTTCGGCTTCTTTCCCTTTCGGGGTCACCACAGCTAATCCAATTCGTATATTTGATTTGGCAGGAGTTTTTACATTGGATGCCCTTCCTGACACAACTCACTGGACACTCATCCCGGGGAATCGAACCCAGGTCCCCTATGCACCAGGCCGATGCATTACCAACTGAGCTATCCAGCCACTGTAATATTGTCTAATGAAAAATCGAAATCAAATAATTTTAAAAACACATGTTATAATTACATCTTTTCTTTGCTTACACTATTCATGCACATGAACACATCCATTATCCTTAAAGAAGAGACACACAGGTTTGTTGGAATTAAGAGTTACGGTGCCAGGACTGATCATATTGTGGGCTTTACGGCTGTACATGTGACAGCGTCATCACTCCTCTTACAGTAAACACATACGACATACGCTGTCTGCCACTGCTGCCCCCTGGGAGCCTGGTCACGGTACCACACACTCCTCCACTGCTTCTCAGAAAACTACCGGCATGCAAGAAATGCATTCCTATTTGTTTAGTAAATGGGAAAATATAACTTATTGTGCTGTAATTTTAATAACCTGAAGGGGGAAAAAATGTTTCAACACCTTGTTCAATTACGCTAGACACCACCACCCCACCCCCCACCACCCTTGGCCATGGGTTCGAACTCTCCAGCGATGATCAACCTCTACCCAAAGTCAGATTGGCACCTCTGCAAGCAGGAAATCTGCTGCTGTTACTACAGGGCTCCTCTAGCTGCCACTCTGGCCTAGCTGAAGTGACTGTGACCCCAGGGGCAGCTCTGCCGCAAGAGAGTGGGGTGGGGGGGGGCAAAAATCATGGCGCCCAGCTACAGTCAGCCACTTGAACAACAATCTATTTCTATCGAAGTGCTAATGACGAGCAGCAGTCACTTTGCCAGACAGGCACAGACCCTCAGGGAAGCCTTTTCTGAAGAGTGACCTCTCTTTTAAGCAAAATTAGCTATATCTGCACATTTAATTGCAAACTGCAAGAAAAAAGTAAATATGCAAGTGCCTTAGTTAAAATACACAACCGGCCTCAACAAAAATGTTAAAGGGGCGGCATGATGAACTAGATGCTTTAACATGCAGAACCAGTGAGAGATCTGTTTATTTCTCTTTAATCCAGCTTTAATTAAATTTGTCCTGACATTGTCCTGTCAGAAAAATTTGCAGGCACCACAGTTTCTACAACACAAAACAAAGGTTTTACATAAAGTAAGTGAACCGTGTATGTATGTGTGTGTGTGTGTGTGTGTGTGTGATGTGGTCGTGACGGGGACTTACTTCTGCATGACATTCTGCAAACTCAGCATCATGCCCAGTTCGCTCTTCATCTTCTCTCTGTTGGCTCGACATTCTGCCAGGTAGCGCACGGCCTGAAAGGACACGAATGACTGTTATTTATTCACTGCTAAAACATGACAGGCCAATTGTGAGATCATCAGAGAGAGAGGGAGAGAGCTGTTAAAATGGAATTGTGCAATTGTGAAATATTACATAACTAACATATAACACACACACACACAAGCACAAACCCTCAGTGTTTACGCTTCACAGGTTAGCAACCAGGACTCGTGGTTTCATAAAGCCACTTCGATACATACGCACAACACAAGGTCTGCAGAAAATGGTGGTAATGCTGCGTAATGTTTACTGTGATGAGACTGTTGTATTTAGTAACAAAACACACTACAGATGTCAACAGTGGTTTAAACTGTTTTTTATTTTAACGTGACCACATGTCTGCTTGTGCCTGGGACACAGTGGTGTGAAAAGTGGCCTTGAGATGCTAAATGAAGCCTGCTTTAACAGTTGTGAGCAGTGTGGGGGGGGGTCACATTACAACTAATCCACTGTATAGGACAGATGACCCGGTAAGATTAGTAAACCAAGCACGAAACAAGGAAGGCACTGTAAACAACTTTACATAATCAGTTTGTTTCAATGTGTGCATCTACTGTGCACTCAGCAGTGTGTATGTTGGATGTACATGCTCACGTTTTTCAATATTTGTACTGTGGCAGTTTTAGAGTGTATCTGTATCTACTGTAAACAAGATGTAAAATCTTCAAGTGATACATACCAGTAGTGCAGAGTAGACAACCTGTGGGTTTGGATGATCTAGAAACAGGATTAGACCCGGCAAACAGCCATGATCTTCAACTATGGCTCTTCGGTTAAGGGGATCTGCAGCAAGATCTCGCAGCTGATTCACCACAGTTAGTGCATCCACCTCCGCACTCATGGTGCCTCTGGTCTTGACCCCACACTCATCAAAACAATCACTTTACTGAAAAGAGGAAACAGCCAATCAGATGACGTATTACGTACAAAGCAGGAATGCAACAGTCATTGTCAGCAATGTATTTTACAATTATTTTTTGTTTATAATTATATATATATATATATATATATATATATATACACACACACACACACACACACACACACACACAGGGAAGCTCCAACTTAACTTGATTACAATGTCGAGTTAATTACAAGCTTGACGCATAAAGGGAAACCTATTGTCTAACTTTGCCCTTGTCAGAGGCCACGTTTAACTTGCCGAGTTGTTTTAATCTGAATGAGTCGTGTGATTGAACAATATCAACATAACCTCTAAAATGTTTTTGAACCTCTCTATGTGATTAGTGTGTTGCTCTTAAGTGGTGCACTGATTTCACTGATATGATAGCTTATCACCTGATAGAACAAACAACTAAGCATGCGTCGCACCGGTACGTGAACCTGGAGTTGAAACCTTTAATTTCCGGACATGTAATATTAAAGCAAACACGCCAGCACACGTTTTAATATAAGGGTTAGCGACGATGTGTTGTTTCGGTCAAAGACGACCCCCAGCTTCACCTCGAAATCACGCCCTGTGAGCTACAGCAGCGACTCGGCAGCTAAGCTAAGCTAGCTCCGGTTACTTGACAATTACAGCATACCTTTTCGTCAGTTTTCAATTAAACCATGAGGACAACATCGGGGGGGAATCTGTTGCGAAAGATGACAAAACAAAGTGTCGGAAAACGGTTAAATACTAACTACACCTTTATAAAATACTCTCCGGCACGACAGGCCCGGGCCTCTTTCTTTTTACTATGCTTCTAGAGCTAGCAGCTGTGCACAGTGTTTGGGTTTTGTGGCACATCAGTGGGTACAGCTGTTTTCCTCAACTGGGACATCCCAGATTCCTGTACGGATACTTCACTTCAAAGTCAACACGGTACCACCGGGGTGTGTTGGCGTATGTAACAAGCGTCTACAGAGTTGATTAATATTTGATTGGACAGTGTACTTTGATAGACTGGAAATAAACACAATGGTAATAAAGTTATATTGTAATTCTCAATTTCAATTGGTTTACTTTTATGCCACTCAAAATAATTAACCAATGGGAATACTCACTACTCACAACCTACTCACTGAAAGTCCTGGAATCCGATTGGCTCAAAATGTATCCCAGGAATCCGTCGCCTCCTCCAGGTTGTCCTAGCTTGACAAGGTGGAAAAACTGAGAAAGTTGTAAGACAGCGACATTTTCGGTAGGTTTTTATTTTCTATATATTGTCATATGTATGATCTTCGAATAGTTATGTAGAAATGATGTGTGGATGAGTTGGCACACACCACTAGTATATTTTCTTGGTCTTCACCCTACGCATATCCTTAGACATTTGTTGGCAGAAGTTAGCTAGCCGCCGCTATGTTAGCATTAGTTAGCTGCATTGTCCGCTAAGTTACGGTTAGGAAAGTATACATCACGTGTCACAAAAAAAACATAATCGCATAACTTCTACATGTGATACACTACGACCGAGACGCGTATACTTAGTTATTTCCCAAGATATGCTCATCCGAAGAGCAAACAGCTGTGATGGTTAGCATAAAACGGAGTTAGCATATTTCGCTCAAACGTCTCATACTACAGTACACCGGCGAGACATTTATTATAGTGACATCTCATGTGGATGTTGGGATGACTGGGTTTTTTTCCCGTGTTTTCTCCAGATGACTGTTTGGTGACGATGCCCTCAGTGTCCAGGCATGTTTCCATTTGCACTTTAGAAACACAACGGCAGAAATGAGTAAAGAGTATGCACGTATCGAGATGGACCTGGTAAGTGATCGATTGTTATGATTCCTGGCCTGATCAATTGTCTAATGATCTAATAACCATCCCCAATAACCATCGCAAGGCCTGGTTCTCACATGAAAGGTCGCCGTAGTCACACACTGTTGGGGGAAAAAGTACTGCCTTTTACACGCACTAAAAATGACTCCATACAACCAAACCGGTTACATCTAAAATTAAAATTAAAAGTCAAATGTACTTGGGAAAGTCATAGTAGTCCCCGTTCATTAACCAAACCTTCTGCACCTAAAACTAATATTAAAAGTCAAATGTATTTGCAATATGGGAAAGTCATTGTAGTCACCGTTCATTAAAATGACACTTGAGTGCTACTATTACACTATTACTATTGTACCTGGAATAAATGTCTGTGATTTAAATGCTGTTGTTTCTCATGCAGGCGTTTGGATCAGCCAAGCCCTATGGGTCCTCTAGAAGTATTGTGAGGAGAATAGCATCCACTCTACCTCTGAAACCCTGCCCCAGGGTCCATTTTCAGGTGAGTGATGCCCATGAGGGTCCGCTTTATTTTGTCGAGTCATCTGAGTGTCACGCTCGTCCATTTTCAAAGGGTGTGTTACACAGATTGCGTAAGATATGACATGCTTTGTCTTGTAATATCATGTTGTAATGTGGATTGTGGTTCTGCGGCTTGACCACATGTATGCTGGCACTGTCTTCTCTTGTGTCTTTCCGCCTGTCTCTACTGACTGTTGAGTTCACTGCCTCGTGAAACACACCCTCGTCAGCGATTGTTTATTTTGCCTCATTGCATGTGAGAACCATAAACAGAGTGCATGAATGCCTTGAGGCAAAACACTGATGTCACTGGCGGTATTTCAGGGGTTTGGTGTTAAAATGTTTGTTCACATGATCTTTTTGCACTTGGTGAAATCAGATAAATGAGCTAAATTACTTGTGCTTTTCCTTTCTGTCTCCTTCAACACCTTGCTTTCTCTTCTCTTGTTTTCTTCTGTCTCCAGCTACCCTCCCTCGCTATGAGGAGGAATGCAGCCTGTCTGCTTTAGGTCAGTTTGTTCAGCAAACTATATATCCTTTAGCTGATTTAAAGACGGAGCTGCTAATAACCTGCCTGAGCCTTTCATTAACGACACACAGATCATCCCGTCTCCTCTGAACTCGCAGGCCTATAAATAAAGTGAACTTAACCAGACATGACTTTTTTTCTTTTTTATTCTTGAGCTGCTTTTAAGGTAGACTAAGTCAGTGGTCCCCAACTCCCAGGGGCGTGTGTCAGTTGGTAGTGGTGCACACAGAAGAATACATAATTATCTCTGTTTTACTTATTACTGGGTTCTGAACAATGTTTTATTTTGTAAAACTAGCAGATTCCCTTCGCTGCATTTGTCTATTTACGTATGTCCAGATGCTGCCTTTGACGCGTGTTATTGACATCCACTATCTTCCTCAAACAGCTGTTCTAACCGCTAACACACACAATACATTAGTGCTAAATTGAAACCCCCAAGCTGGAAAAATGAACAAAAAACAAATATCTTTGTAAAAGAGTGGCCGTTGCTTGTTATGTTGTTGGTGTGATGTTACTGCTAATAAAGTTTCATACACAGTGGATTCATCCTTATTATACCATCCGCTGCACCTTAAAGGCCAGTCTGTAAAAAATTGTCAGGCGTTTAACCGTTTTAAAGTTTGGGGACCACTGGACTAAGTTAGTGAGTGCAATGCTGAGATGTGCCTTTGAGCCAGGTTCCCTCTAGTTGTTGATCGAGATGTTGAACATGCTTTCCTTGTATCAAAGCTCTACCCGTACAGTGAGGATGCTGGCATCCTGGTTGCTTCCAGGAGGCAGCACGGTTTGGTAGCCTCTCTGGCTGACATTGGCTGGATTGACAAGGATGAAGAGGAGGATGACGACGAAGAATACTTTGGCAGACCCAGGTGATGAAGAAGAGTGGTCGCTGTTTAAAGCTGATGTAACGGTGAAGGGGTTGGGGGGGGGGTTGTTTCTGTAACCCTTAAAGTGACAGACTTCTCATTCACGGACACAGGTCAGGAGTGCCAGCAGGACTCGTGTTCCGAGCTCAGCAGAGAAAACCCTTAACCCGCCAGAGGTCACTGCCAAGCCTGAATCATGGGGTTCCAGACCCCCAGGGGCCAACTATTGCCAACGACGAGGCTTTTCAAAAGATCAGTGCACTGGAGACAGAACTTGCCAAACTCAGAGCTCAGATTGCTCAAATTGTCTTGGCGCAGGAGAAAAACACAGAGCCCGGTATGTAGAAAAAAAACGGACTTGTCTCACTCAGTGTTTGTGAATGTGAAATGATGTTTGTTTGCAGTTATAGCGTTTGTCCACTAGATGGCAGCAGAGTATATGTAATGGCCGGTATAACTGTTTAGCGCTATCATGTAACAACTATAAAAGATATTTCTTTTATTGCACCTCAGCTGCTGCCGTGGGTGCACCTCCCCCTCCACCGCCACCCTGTGGTACCCTGCCTCCCCCTCCGCCACCACCGCCACCACCCCCTCTTCCTCCACCCCCGAACCTCCAGCGTACCTTTTCAGCCATCGACTTAATAAAAGAGCGCAGAGGGAAGAAGGCGGACGGTCAAACCATTGTGGATTCCAAGTCAACAGAGATCCCCAGCATGCTCGATGTCCTCAAAGACATGAACAAAGTCAAGCTGCGCTCCGTCAAGAGGTGGGTTTCTCCTTTGAGAAGTGAATTTTCATGCATTATTGAGTCTGTATTGTTGGTGAGGCACCGGGCTGGTGCATAGGGGGTCTGTGTTCGATTCCCGGCATGAGCGTCCAGTGTGGGTGCTTGGGTAACTACTGTAGCCACAAGGGGGCGAGTGTCTCCTTGTGCCGGTCCCAAGCCGGATAAATACAAGGGTTGTGTCAGGAAGGGCACCCGACATAAAAACTGCTGCCAAATCAAATATGCAAATTGGATTCACTGTCGCGACCCCGGGAGGGAAAAAGGTGAAAGGACTCATCATCATCTGCCTGTTTAGACCCTTCCCTTGAGTCCATCCATTTTTACTGTTTTTGAAGTTAAGCTTATTTCAGGAGACATTATTTTCCATTATTTATACATCTTACTGACCTTATGGATTGTGTGCCTTTTGTAGTCGCGCAGGGGAAGGAGACGCTAAGACAAAGGCCAGCGAGCCCGCAGACGCAGCGGCTCTCATTGCCGAGGCCCTCAAACGCAAGTTCGCCCACCGGTATCGGCACAGCAGCGGACAAGAAGAACACGACGACTTCAAACTTCCCGTTCCAGAAGTGAAACCTAAAACGGACGCCCCGTTGGTAAGAAACATTTAACACTGGAGTGACGTTGACAGACGCGTCCCTGACCATTATACTGCCCAGTGTGGGTTTTAATCATCCTTTATTCTTTGACAGTTTGGGCAGCACATGTTGAAGGCAACTGGAAAACGGAAGCTGCTGTGAAGAGGCGACTGAAGCTGAGGTCCAGATGTGCTGTGGACAGATGTGCTGTGGACACTTCAAGTGCCTTTTCAACCCTATGTCAGTAGTTTCTGTGGAAGGAGGAGGAGGGACGGTGCCATGTGTCGACGACGGGCTGCGTCCAGTGGCAGTCGTCTCATAACCTCGCATTTAATGATGATCATCTGACCGTTACTTTTGCACTTTCATAACTTATGTTAACTTTTCTGTTTTACAAACAGGATTAGTATTTTTTTTTGTTTGTTTGTTTAGCCGAGCGTTTGGTTTTTCTGTTTAAGGAGTATAATTTCCGCCAATCACTGTGTGAGTGACCCAGGCCAATACACACACACACACACACACACACAACACAAGACTTGAGTGTTTTTAGTCGGATCGTTGAGTCATCACAGTGTTGGTCTGGTGTTAAACCCGTTGCACATAAGGATGCTTTTAACAGTTTTAACTTTTATGGAGGGACTAGAGCTGAAAGGTTCCTCTGTCACCAGGAAGGGAACATGGTCTTACCCCTGAGGAGATTTTCTTGCGTCGTGTGAATGCTGACTCGGAGTCTAATTTATGGTCTTTATATTATTTATGTTGCGGCGAGTGAGTAGATAATCACATTCTTACCACAGCTCATAACGTCTAAGATTTATTGGCCATTGATCGGTATTAATTCTAGTTGTAGTGTGAGGTCTGAGAACTGGTTGCCTATTCTTGCCAACGGCCTCCCAGCTTTTGTCAGTTAACACCTATTTCTGTCTTTACTGTAATCCTTAAAGACATTCCACTGATGCTCTGTGAGATTCTGCCTTTTACTGCCAAATGTGACATCTCATGCCCGTTAATTTTTTTATTTTTTTTTTTATTTTACTGGGAGAACAAGAGGAAAACAGATTTTTAGCTTGACACTACAAATGCATTATAACGTCTAGTTAATTACCTTTCTGAGAGAAGGGAAAAAAACGCTTTAAAGCCTTCCCTTTGTACTTAAGGGTGGGTCATCATTCATTTGTACTGGGAACGTAATTTATTTTTTGTAAACAACCCTGTTAATATTCCAAAGGTACATTCCAGTCTTGCCGTTGTTTTTAAAGAGCAGAATCACATTGTGTCGGGGTTAAAACTGGAATTGTTAAGTTTCAGGTTGTATTTTATCCAAAGTGACTGATTACGCAAAGATATCTTCACTATTTATGCCAGTTTTAGTCGTCGCCTCGATCATTTACCTTTTTTTTTTTTAAAAAAAACAAAAAAGGAACCTGCTTTAAAGTTGTTGAACGTTTTGTAGAAATAAAAACTGTACGTGTCCAGTTGCATTGACTGTCAAATCTTGAAATAAAAGTTTGTCATTGTCCTGGTGTGTGTGGTTGAGCATCGGTGGTGAACGATGAAGTCCTTTGGGTCAACAGTCAAGGAAAAAACAACGGCCGCACACAGATTAAAGTATGACTCGACCCCATGTGAAGGAGACGCTATCAGCGAGTTAACCTCCGTTTTACTGTTGACCAGACTAATGGAAGACAAACATTTGTCAGCAGGTTGTGTGTTTTTTTTTTTTTTTTTATTGTTCAAACTGTAACTGCAACAGGCATGTATCAAAAAGGTCAATACAGCAAAGCCTTTACAAAATCTGGCTCGACACTTAAGTCTTCCCAAAAAATGGCTGTCGCAACAAATTGTAAACAGTTTTTTTTTTTTTTTATCAACAGTCTTACAGCACTTAACAGCAAAATACAAATCAGCTAAAGTAAGAAAAGCACCTGTTATGTTTCCAAAATGTTTTTAAACGACAAAAAAAAAAATTTGTGCCACTATACAGAATCAAAGAGGATGAGGAAGAAAGAAAAAAAAAAAACAAAGAAAATGGAATGTTCAAAAGTCACTCGACCATTTTTTGTTTTCCGTACAAAAAAAAAAATAAATTAAAAAAAAAAGGACAGCTGGAGTTGTTCCTTTACAATGGAAAAAAGGCAAAGGGATTGGACAGTGCATTCAAAAGACAAGCACACCATGCACTTGATGGGAACAGGAGTTGGTTTGGTCACTTAGCATAGTTTGTGCATAGTTATAAGGCATCAGTCAAGCAGTCCTTTAGGTTGCATGTGGCTGTGAGAGACATTCTGCAGAGAGGGAGAGTCTCCATCAGTAGATCCGAGCCAGGAAAAAAAAAACAAAAACAACCACCCTGCAGGCACCCCCCCCCCCCCTTCTTCTTCTTAATAAAGAGACTGGCAAAACCCTGAGCGAGTTTGAGTTGCGTGGAGTGGAGTTCCCGGTGAGATGCATATGCAGTGAGTGACTGATCTCCAGTGTGGGAGGGAAGGTTCCCCAAGTTCAACCGGCACTGGGAGATTTAAAAAAAAAAAACAAACAAATATCAGTGACGACTGGTTTCTATACTTTCACAGGGTGTCATTTTGACATGAAAAAAATATGAAATTAAGGAGGGAAAAAAAAAAAAGCTGCACACCCGACGCCGTTGTTGTCTGGGAGTTGCAAAAAAAAATAAATAAAAATAAACCATAGTAGCACAGGTGGAGTAACTTATGGCATCTGGTGTGTGTGTGAATATAAGGTTCTGCTCATGGCTTCAACAGTGGGATGACAGTTCAGACCAGTGGTTCTTCACATCTGTGCTTCGAAGGCAAACCGTGGAGCCGACGTGATTCACTTCAGTTCAAAGGAAAGAGGGAAAAAAAATAAAAAGATACGGAGATGCGTAAACAGTCTTCGTAAAGAGGCAGCAAAAGGACCGGGCTTGTCACATTTTTTTTTTTGTGGTTTTTTTTTCCGCTTTTCTTTTTACATAAAGGAAGAATCTTCAATACAAATGCAACATGGCATTACTGTAAAAGTCTCGGGAGGGTCTCGTGTATGAATACTCCAGTTTTCTCAGTTCAGATCCTTCTTCAAATCTTTGTTTTCATAAATGGCACTTCAAAATACCAGGACAAAAAAAAAAAAAACATTGGATTTCAGTTCTTTATAATGCGTTCCCCTTTAAGGTTCACCAACATGAAAAAAAAAAAATAAAAGTGGTGTTCAGTCAGTAATGCCAAAACAAACCAAAAACAAAAAAACAGTGGACAAATAAATAAAATAAAGCAAATAAAAGAAAATACAGCAGTAGCCAAATGAGGTATCTATGTATTGCTATATGCCAAAAAAAAGAATTAAAAATTAAATAAATTAAATAAAAACAGTGGTTTATCAAGATGAGAGGCCAAAGCAACAAAAACATCAACAAAAAAGGTGTTGGGATCAGGTGAGGCAGCAGCAGAGCGGCGCGCTCTACTCCATCCCTGGATGCCGAGCCCCACCCGGCGCCCAGTGTGTGGTGAGGCCTTCAGGCCGGGGGTCAGGGGTCAGAAGTTTGAGGTGAAAGGGCACACAAGGAGTGTCAGGATTCTCTGCTTCCCTGAGGTATTTCTTTGGGGCTGGTTCCTCCCGCCGTCGTAGCAGTGCTGCCGCGTTTGGGGACAGCTGCGCCTTGGGTGTCAGTGCCGGCGGCTCTAGGCTCCGCCTCCTCGGAGACAGAGGTTTGTTCCTGCTGCAGTCCGCCCCAGCTGGCCTTGTTCAGCCCCATGTGGCCCAGCATGGTCTGGGACAGACGGGTGTCGGAGAAGCGGGCCCACTCCGCAAACAGCGGCTCTGCCACGTACGTCATGAAGCCTGAAGAGAGAGGGGTCAAAGGTCAGGGCGGTTCAGTTTGACGGAGGAGCGACGGCAGGACAGGTGAAGGACGTCGGGCTGTGTCTCGGTACTCGCCTATTTGGATGTTCCCCACCGTGTTCCTCTCTCTGTCGCAGAGTGGGCTGACTTCCAGTTTGTGCTTCTTTTCAATGTCCCCTGCGGCACAAGCAGGAAATGTCTCAGACATACTATGTGTACATACAATACATACATACATACTATATGTACATATATACATACATACATACATACATACTATATGTACATACATACATACTATATGTACATATATACATACATACATACATACTATATGTACATACATACATACATACATACTACATGTACATACATACATACATACTACATGTACATACATACATACATACTATATGTACATATATATATACATATGTACATACATACATACATACATACTATATGTACATATATACATACTATATGTATATGGCAGAAAAGTAGAAAGCCTTTATTGTGAGATGCTGGGGGTTGTGTACATATGTATAGTGTAGTACACACACACACACACACATATCTTTACACACACACACATATATATACACACACACAACAGTACACAAACATATATATATACACATACACATATCTCTATATATACACATATATACAGACACATATAGACACACACATACACACATACATATACACGCATATATATATATATATATATATATTTGTGTGTATATAAACACACACATACACATATATGCATACACACATATACAAGTGCACACATATATACATACATATACACACATATATACATAAATATGCATATACATATATACATACATATACAGTATACACATATACATACAAACACACACATATATATAGATGTATGTGTGTACACACACACACACACACACATATATACCACTCAATACATATATACTTCCTTGCATTTCACTTTAATTACCAATAGACCAGTGTTGGTGCTCGATCAGCGTGTGAGTTGTAACTGAACCCATTTTTGGATCAGTCGGTGATGCAGGTCTAGTCTACTTTCTGGACTATATGCGAGTATAAGCCACACCCACTGAATATTAAAAAAAAAAAAGTCTCAGATGTTTCACCGTCGATTCCTCCGACAGCCAGATCGATCGTTTATACCGTCAACGCCACAGGGTTCAAAGCGTGGGACAAAAGTAACGCCTTATAGATGAGAAATTCCAGTATTTGTGCATTTATTAATCTCAGTATCAACATCAGTCGCTCTATCAGTCAGCTGTGTGTTTTCCTATGAGAGAGCTCTTGTAGTATCAGTCAGTAAAAGCCTAATGTGAGTTACTCTCCACTAATCTCAGAAATGCTATTCAAAAAAAAAAAAAACTACCGAAATGCACTTTGGACACTGGCGAAAATAAAACATTAAAGATATTCTGACTGAAAACAAAAGATTCCGCTCGGCCAGCGTCACCGGTGATGACGTTAACGGGCGATGTGCGGGGTACCGACTTCAAGGCCGTCGTATCAGCGTCCTGACGTGGCTGAAATGCTACACCACGGTGGGGACTGCGGTTGTTTTTATCTTCGGTTTTAGAAAAAAGCAATATAAATGTGCAGGTGCATTTGGTTGGGCGCCGTGACTGACTGTAGACTGGACTGTTCTCTCTGTTGGCGTCGGGCAGGAGGCTTCGCAGCATCCGCTGTAGAACAGCCAGGTTCAGTAACAGCTTCTTCCCCCGTGCCATTAGACTATTAAACTGTACTGGACATGACGTGCAATGTTTTACACTGTTTATAGTACTGTTTACTCTGATGTGCAGTATTTTTACTGTTTATAGTACTGTTTACATTGATGTGTGGTATTTTCACTGTTTATAGTACTGTTACACTGACATA
>JAPTHA010000014.1:15028958-15048659 GCA_029814585.1 Gymnapogon annona
GTTTGACTACAACTGAGCCTTTGAAACTGTTAAGTTCAACGCCAAACCGGCAACCTAACCGGAAAATGCGTTACACCGTTTAAATTACAGCATCCTAACACCCAGTTGTGCAACAATTTTCACGCAATTGCAATACTTTTCTTATTGAGAAGGAAAACAGTCCCAAACGTGTCAGTTCATAATCTTCGTTATTTTCATTATTTTATAACATCATTATTTAAGGCTTAATCGTTTGGATAAACATGGTCATTTGATTGAAAGTGTGAAAGTGAAAAAGAGAGTGAGCAGAATTGGATGAAAAAAAAGTGTCAGTTTTACTGTTTTATCACAATACCCCCTATATTGTGATAAAACAGTACAATTGAGAATTAAAGTATTGAGGAAAAAAAATAAAGGAAAGGTGAATTGGACGACGGTGAATCACAACAATTCAATTCCACTTTGATTTTGCTGCCGTTAAGTCGACAGTGTGATACAGGTGATGCTGTTCCGTGGATGGAATTCTACCGATGCTGTGCAGATCGAAGGAGACGCTTTCTTTTGAAAAGCGCGACCGGAAGTGTGAATGTTTGGTTGCTGTGCCATGATTGGCGGACGGCCTGTAAACTCCTGGGGTCTCGTGACACAAAAAATATTCATGGAACTTTCAACAGCAGGAGAAGGCTGATGTTTCTGCTTCTCTCTCACTTGATGGCTCAGCGAGAAGAGAACACACTACGTATTTAGTTTTCGTCTATAACGCGGACTCAAAAAAAAGTTGCGTGTGTTAACAGTTGAACGTTTGCGCCGCGAAACGAACCCGCTGGAAGTAAGAAAATAGATGAGCGCCGCGTCGAAATACTGTAAGGTACGTGATGTTGATGTAAATGTTAGCTGCCGCTGTTGCTAACGGAGCTAGCATACACTAGTGTTTATTATAAAGCTGTCAAACACACCAGCCCTCGTTGTCATCTCTGGGACTTCAATCATGTATAGTGTCTATGTTGTACAAGAATTCAACTATTGAATTTAACTGTTGCTCTACTCTTTGTATTCTTCTGCTGTATCTGAAATTTGCTCTAGTGGAATTAAATCTATATCTAATCACTGTGGAGCAGAAGGGTTTTTGTTTATGCACAGTAGTAGAGGGGATTGTTATTTGTCTGAACGCCCCCACCCCAACCAAAATAAATAAATAAATAAAAACTAAGTCAAATAAAGAATCAATCAAGTATCTTTATTCTCATTATTCAAGGCACAACGAAATTTTGATTAGCAGCTCTCAGCTTAAGACACACAGACACCTAATGTAAAAAGAGGCAAGTAACTGTGCAAATCAGGCTTTTAAAGTGACGAGTGTTAACATTAACATTCACTGTCCCTATAAAGAATTCAAACATAGTAAGTCAGTGTAAAGTCAGTGTTCTGAAATTTCCCCGTAGGGGACTAATAAAGGTATCTAATCTAATCAAAACAAACCTGTGTAGACCAGGTACACATGGCAGGCTGTGTATTGAGACACAACTATGGTATTTGTGGTGTACTTTTACACTCTTGGAGTTTGTTGGAGCTTGCTCAAATGTTTCATTTTGTGTGGTGTGGGTGTGCGGGTGGGTATATTGTTTGTTTGTGTTCAACTCCTCCCTCCTCTGGAGAGGCTCTGCTTTTTTTTTCCTGTAACACACGTGATCTGCAGTAGCACTTGTAAAGGTGTAAGTACACGATCAGCCTCAAACTACAGATCTCACCAAACCAAATAGGTACTGTGTTGTTTACTTACTTTTATATTATTACACGCCAAGTCTTAAAAGTAAATTTCCGTCTTATTGTGTTGATTCAGCAGTGCGTTATGGCTAGAGGCAGTTGTCTGATGTTCATGTGAAAGCATCTTTTAAAAAAGTTGAATAGACTGTGAAGTGAAGGGAGTGATTCCCATTTCTATAGTCTTTTCTGTCAGCTGACAATATTTTAATGCTTTAGAAATCAACTGGAAATCTGATTTGTTGCCTGTGCTTATTATAAAATGTTGTTGATGTAACAGGTGGTTACGAGGAACGTGTTTTTTTTCTTTTTTTTTAGTGTATCCAATGATAGGAAGAGAGGATTTAATTTAACATTTTTTTTGCCAGGATACTTCAACAGACTGCGTTCAGTTATAGAATACCAAGAGATTTACTAGTTTCCTGCATGTTTATTCAGACCTGTTTCTAAAAGGAAGTGCAAACCACAGTTTGCAGACCATGTATGTCTGTAAGATGTCTGGACAGTCAGGGTTAAGGATTGGAATTTATCCACACGTTGAGGTTGGCGGTTCATAGTGAACCACACTGCACTTTCAGAATCAGTCACAATGAGATGAGGTTTCTTTAAAGGCTTTGTTGTTAGTATCACACTACTTATAAATTGTCATTCGCAGAATTGTAATCAGGGTTTTCCCTTGGCTTTTGCAGGGTGTTTGTGCTCTGTAGCTTCCAGTGTTTTAGGTGCCAAGCTGAGGGGGCATTGAGGGTACTCGAGCAAGAACCGAAAGTTCTAATCTCACAGCTTTTTTTGTCTAACCCACCTTTGCACATGAGATAAATAATAAACAACTTCTGAAAACTTAAGAACAACAATGGTTTAAGGTGTCCACCAGCAGCAATATGATGTGTGAAAGGTCATTTGGTTAGTTGTGATGCTCTGCACATTCTCTTGGCTGAGGAGGTTCCCTAAATGTCTCGGGACGTGCACCCAAGTCTTCCAACGGGAGGGAAAAACCCAGTAACTGGCGGCGTTGAGCGTGAGTCCACCTGAGTGTGGTCAACTCAACTAAGTGCTTCAGGTCGCATTGGTTTGTGTTTTTGGGTTTAGAAGTGAATATGTTTCTGTTTGAGCTTTCACATCCAATTGGTCATTCTGTGATGACTTCTGATTTTCTCGCCGCAATGCTAGTCACGCACGATGCAGTCTCACACTCACACGCAAGAAATATGTTCTACATCCTTTTAGGATATCCACAGGCGAGGATGTGTTTTTGAGCTGAGCAGGAAGAATGCTATTTTAGATCCCTGTGTAGTAGCCTGTCAGCACAAGTTAATTCATGTTGTCACACGAAGGCTGAGCATTAAGTTCAGCTCGAGGATGTAACATGATTTCCCCCCCCTTTTTATACTAATTATGAAATCATAACCTTTTCTTCCTGTCATTACACCAAATTTAGCATTGTCTCTTTGTGGGCGTGCTTTGCAGCATTCCACATCGATGAGTAGCAAAGTCATCTGAAAATGTACGTAATACACATTTGTAGGTTATTTCCCAAGGTGAACGGAAATATTTCTGGAATGTTATTGAGCGGGTCCTACTGAGTGTTGTTCACGGCCTTTTGACTGTGCACAAATGCACATGTGAAACAGCTCCGGGAAGTAGCCACCCATTAATGAATATACAGGCAGGTAAGAAAAGTTTATTTTAAAATGCCACTAAATTGTTTACAAAAATGTTTCAGAGTTGTATATACAGATTTTTTTTTTAAAAATTACACAACAGAATACTAAAAAAGAACAAAAACTAAACCCGTTTCATAAACTTGTGTTTAATTGTCCATTTCTAAAAGTATAGAAGGTTTCCCATTGGAATTCTTGATTCTGTTTAACATAGTGGTTTTGTAACCAGATGGTCTTAGTAAATGAACATATACACAGTGTGAGGACCGTGGTCATTCTGATGGTGTTTGGGGTTTGTCTTGAGGGTGTGGGCGAATGTAGATGGAGGAAAGTTTAAATTAGAAACGAGAGAGAGAAAGGGAGGCTTGTGATAAAGAGGGCATGAAGGTCCCTGTGGCTGCACACATGCATTTTAAAGAGAGCCGCTCTTTTGCTGCCCTTAACCCCCCAACGTGAGGAGAATGTGGCATCCTGTTAGGGTGTAATCTGGATCAATAAGCACACAGGGAAATTTGTTCAAGGGCAGGTTTTCCATGTGTTGTAAGCAGACAAAAGTGAGAGTAACAAAGGCTGCGGTCAGAAAGAAATAGTCGTGGACAAACAGGGCTTACCTCACCGACACCAAACAATGGACAAAGTCAGAGCAGCAGACAATGAGCCGTACTGTAAAACAAACAGACATGGCATGAGTATTTGTGAAAGAAAAGACACACGCTGCTCTACGCATGATTTTGTCAAAGCTTCAACTTTTTATTCATCACAATGTATATTCTACACCAATTCATACCATAAAATGAATTTAGTTGATTGGCATACTAGACTCCCAATAAGAATAAGGTCTTTTTGTCACTATTGGATTGCGTTACACCACCCCAATTAGATCTGTTTCCCTCTTAAAACCGTATCTTCCGTGTCTTACTCTTGACCTATTCTGTAATTCCACCTATTAGAATGCTATTTGAACCGAGTTTAAGAGGTTAAAATGTCACAGAGCCAGCATGCGAGCTTGTATATGTCACTGTGCATTAAAGAGTGTAGGCTTCAATGCCCTCACGTGGTGCAGAGGATGCGTTTGATGTGAACACATGGAGAGACAGAGATGTATCATTGTGGCAGACGGGTATCCTTTTGAAGACGGGTAGTGCTGTCAATGGGAAAACCAAAAAGTAAACAAGACGTGGAATAACGGTGACGGTTGGTTTTGATGTACTGTTACTTATAAGCCACTGACTACCCTTCTGCTGACAATCTATGTAATTTTATGTAAGTTTTTTTTTTTTTGTGCCATTATTATTTATTGTCATTGTTTTATCTTGTAAGGCGGCCCTGAGGGTCTTGAAAGGCACCGTGAAATTAAATGTGTTATTATTGTTATTATTATCACTTGCAGATATTAAATGGTTTTTTTCTATATGTTTTTTTTCCTGTCTGTTTTCCCTTTTCTTTCTTCAACCTTTTCTTTCTTTTTTATTCTGCAATGCTGTGGAAGAGCCCAACCAGGGAATGGAGTTGAAAATTAGCACTAGCTATAAGCTCTATATACATCACATTAGTTGCAAACTTGTAACTATGTTTGTCTGTATTGTCCCTGTCAAATAAACAAATAAATAAATAAAATACAAATTTTGCACATCCAAGGCTCGACAAATAGTCAAATACGTTACATCAGACAGAGTTATTGTAGATTAGTCAATCAGGTGTCGTCCCTGTGTATCAAGCAGCAAAAAAAAACGTGCCATGGCATAAAATGTTTTTGAAAACAAGAGAAGAACCTGGAGGACCAGATGATACCATGATACCCTTGGTTAACTCGTGACACAATAGGCGGAACTATAAGGGCGTTCCAACAACACAGACTTCTGCCAAGGCTTCTATTTGTTGTTCCACAATAGTATTAAACCACAAACAAACCACAGATAATGACATTCTCCACAGGGTATATTAACTGACCATTGACGTGGTAATAAAGGTCTTGATTATCCTGACGGTAAACAGTTCATCAATGTAAATAAGACAGATTAAAGTAAGACACAGATTCATTGTGTGTGTCTGTGTAATGTCAATAAAGGAAGTCTAAGTCTAAATAAAACACTCCTCTAAAACCTCCAAACCCTTTTTTAAACCAGTCTTCCCCAAAATGTAAAGACTTCAACCTCAGCCCGCGCTCTACCCTTCCTTCAGGTTAAATAAAAATCAGTGCTGTAGTTTTTTTGCTGATTTTTGTAATTTCGAGTGACATAACCATACACCGCACAATAAACCCACAATTAAAACATGCACGTGTATTTGTTTTAAACCGGTTATCAGTTTATTTAAGGTCGTATGGTTTAACCACATATCAACAAACACTTCAGTAAACGTAGGTGCAACTTCAGTCAATATTTGGAGCTCTGTTCTCTCAGTCAGCTTTGCCACCTCGTAGCATTTGCAGAATGAAATATGTGGGAGCAGCAGCAGAAGAACGACAGTTTCACTTCCTAAATAAACGAGTGACCTGTTCTCTTTTTTTTTCGTCTGCAGCGCTGACCCAGAATGGGGATGAGGCCAGTCGTATACTTGAGGTAAAACCCAGGGGGAGCCGTAAAAAAAAAAGAAAAAAAAGTTGGACCTCTGAACCATCAGTTTGTGACCCTGCGCCTTTGAATGCCAAGACGCTAAGATGGAGGAACATTCCAGTTTCCCCAGTGTCAGTATACCCTGCCACGACGAGCAGAGGGAAGGGAAGAAAAAACGTTACACGGTACGCAAAATCATCATGTTCACTGTATTTAACGTTCTAAGACAAAGCACGCAGTAAAATAATGAGTTTTCTTTTATATTTATGTTGATATATTTTCTTTTCCTCTATTTTAGGTATATAAAGTGATAGTTAGTGTCGGACAGCATGAATGGTTTGTCTTTAGACGATACGCAGAATTTGACAAACTCTACAACACAGTGAGTGTTTGACTTATTTTTCATTTTTGCTTTTCACCGTTAAGAGTCTTATTTTACTTTGCAACAGTGTTTGTATTTGTTTGAAGCCCTGGCTTTTGTACCAGTGTTCACTTTGACGTTCACAGACGTTTGACGCGGGCATTTCCTGAGCCTTTCCTGATCCTCTGTTGGTTTCTCTTTTGTCGCAGTTAAAGAAACAGTTTCCTTCTATGAACTTGAAAATTCCTGCCAAAAGGATATTCGGGGACAATTTCGACCCTGGTGAATACTCAAACTACTCTCTGCATATTAATCCAAGAATAACACAGAAGACTGGTGTCAGATATAAGACTTCATCTCTTTCTAATTATTCCTGTGTCCAACCAACAGAGTTCCTCAAGCAAAGACGAACTGGGCTACACGACTTCATCAAGAAAATAGTCTCCCATTCCCAGCTTTGTAACCAGTGAGTGTCAGTCAATTCACCATTCCGTTTGAACACATTGAATGTTTGTCGTGAAGAATTCCAATGAAATCAATGGGTTCCTCTTAAACTTTCCAGTCCAGATGTGAGGAGCTTTCTGCTGATGGACAGATTGAAACGCTTTTCAGACGCGTCTGAGGACGAAGACGACAAAGTAAGACGCTGATGAATTCAGTCTGGTTTTGATTTAGAAGATTTCCTGCCAAAGTTGAACGGGAATGATAACTTTCAATGTTGTGACTCTAGACTTGTACCCTGTGGAGTTAAATAGATATCATTTAAATGGATTTCCATCTTTTAAGTTTGTCGAGCAAATAAAGAGTTGGATTTGGTTTTCAGTGAAGCCTCAGTTTTCTTTCAGTTTTAGCAAACAGTACCGTCTGGATGAGCAGCCTAGATAACATTGTCTGTGTTACCTAACAGAACACCTCTACCTCAAGAAACATTAACCTGGGACCATCTGGAAATCCACAGTATGTTGTGTTACTAATGTCCCTTAGTAAATGTCATTCTCACAATGCAGATTTTTTTTTTCATTTCTTTTCACGTCCACATAACTTTGTGTAACAACTCTGTGTGTTCTTTTCATTTTCAGTGCAAAACCCTCAGACTTTGACTTTTTAAAAGTCATAGGAAAAGGGAGTTTTGGAAAAGTAAGTGATAAGGTTCATGAGCTCTCTGCTTATTTGCCAGCGAGAAGGAATTATTAAGTTAGGCTTTCACGTGCCTCTCTTGACCAAGTGTTGCTTCTTTTTGGGCTGCGACAAGTTTTGGTTCTGTGTGTCTTGGGCTTTCCATGTAGGAAGTGAGAATCAGATCTGGAATGACCTGGTTTACAGGGTTGGTTTAATGTTCAAGGAGCTTTCTCTTCCTTGTGAACAGGTGTTGCTGACGAAAAGGAAGCGTGATGGAAAATATTATGCAGTCAAGGTCTTACAGAAAAAGGTCATTCTCAACAGAAAAGAGGTAACGTCTGATAAATGGTCAGCCTTACTCATTTTTCAGAAGGTGAGTCATGCTTTGTCTTACTAAATCATTACATCTTCCAATCAGCAAAAACACATCATGGCAGAACGCAATGTACTGCTCAAGAACGTCAAGCACCCTTTCCTGGTCGGCCTCCATTATTCCTTCCAGACCAAGGACAAGTTATACTTCGTCCTGGATTTCATCAATGGCGGAGAAGTGAGTATTCTGATTGCGCGTGTGAATAATACGGCCACATAGCAAAGAGTCACATGGTCAAGAGTGAGTGGTAATATAGGAAGTATGTTTGAAACTCCTTTAAGGAAACGTCTGAGCGCTGTTTTACTTGGTTACCAGAGCTCCCAAACATCAAATCCTTATCAGAGATCACATTGCGTAAAATAAAGAGTGACTCGCTGTGAGACTTCCTTTATTGGTCTACTGAAACAGCCTTTTAAAACCTGCATGTGTGACTACCTGTGTCAAAAAACACTAAAGGCATTTTGCTTTGGAGTAAATCTGGCTCCACCCCCCCCACGAGTTAAAGAAAATGTTCAGATTACATCACATACTACACATACTACAGGGTGTCCATTAAGTCTGGACACATACTGTAGGTACTGTTGAGTTTGGAATACCTAACTGCATAGATGTTCTGTGGATTGATTTTTTTGGGGGGGTGGCAGAGGGGGGGGGTTCTCCTGGAATGAAGTCAATGAAATTGCTCTGCTATCTTTGGACATGACAATTGTTCTTGCACACTGAGAAGTACCAGCTCAACTCTGTCTCCCTTTCACAAATCTATGGAGGAAAATAACAACTCATGATTAATTAACAGTTGAATTAGATGGAAAATATTCAATTATCCTATGTGTCCAGACTTTACGGACACCCTTTATTATTGTTCAGGGGGACAAAAATAATTAGGTATTTGTACAAAATCTGGCGATGTGCTGATTTTGAAAATAATCAGTTGGACGTTGCACAGTGGCTCTGTTATTTGAGTTTGTTCATCATTTCAAGTGTTCTTAATGCTCACTAATCATTCACTGTAACATCTCCATTTCAGCTCTTCTTCCATCTTCAAAGAGACCGGACCTTTCCAGAACCCAGGGCAAGATTTTACATTGCTGAAATGGCCAGTGCACTGGGATATCTTCACTCTTTCAACATTGTATACAGGTGTGTGCAGAGTTTATGGCCTCAGCTTGAATCGTGTCCACATTAGTGCCATATATAGTATGTTATGTCGTCTACTATTGTACTGTCTTTCAGGGACTTGAAGCCAGAAAACATTCTCCTCGACAATGAAGTGAGTATCCTTGTTTCTGAAAATATATGTCGTCTATATAATCTGCATATAATATGACGATGATTTCTTTCGGCTTTTTCCCTTCCACGATCACCACAGCAAATCCAGTCCTCTTATTTGATCTTGGCAGGGTTTTTATGCCGGATGCCCTTCCTGACACAACCCACTAGATGCTCTTTCCGGGGCTCGAACCCGGTATCCCCTGTGCACTAGCCCGGTGCCTTACCAACTGAGCTATACACCCTTTGCATATAATATTTTCATATTATGCATATAATATAATGCATAATAATATAATGCAGTCTATATAATCTAAGTGTACATGAACATCTGCCGCCCCTCTCCTTGTGTTAAATGTTGTTTTTAGACAGGATGCTGCACATGTTCCGGGGCGACACTGTGTGCCCTAACACAAGCTGCAGACCAAGCCATATGTCCGACATATACAACGCCCATTCATTGCACCATCATCAGTGTCATTTCCAGTTCCACTTAGACAGAATCCGTGTGATTGGATTAGCTCATACTAATGATTCCCCTGCCCAGCCTTATTGAGAAAGTGAGGGACTGGTGAATGGGACTGACTGAGTTGTGCTACAGCCAACATTCCTGCAGCAACAATAGAATCCTCAGTCCCTTTGGATAATGAGCTGCTTGTGCGGCACATGTTGTCTAAAAACGTCTCTATGTCCTGTGTTTAAAGGGGCATATCGTTTTGACGGACTTTGGATTGTGCAAAGAGGGCATTTCCCAGTCAGATACCACCACTACCTTTTGTGGAACACCTGAGGTATGTCATCACCAGCTGTTCAAACACAAACTACAGGAAAAGTGTTCACGACTAACAAGTAGCAAGATATTTTTCTTAGATGAACTGTAGTTGATGATATTGACACGTAACAGTGTTCCTTATGAGAGTTGAAGTTCTTAAGTAGGAAATACACACTTGAATATTTTATACAGCCTATTGAAATGTATTTGTTGGATATACAATCAGCTTTACTATATTTGTTTTGTGTTTCCTATCAGTACTTAGCTCCAGAGGTCCTGAGGAAGCAGCCGTATGATAACACTGTCGACTGGTGGTGTCTGGGTTCAGTGCTCTATGAAATGCTCTTCGGCCTGGTGAGTTTTTATTTTGATGTTTTGATGTATTCACTGCCTTGCACTTACTTAGGTTATATGTGGGATAAATGCTAAAATGTTCTTTGGGTAACCGGTTGCTATAGTAAATTTGCTAGTATGTACGTAAAGGTATGTTCACTCACTGCCATGTACCCGTTTTAATTTCCAGCCCCCATTCTACAGCAGGGATACACACGAGATGTACGACAACATCCTTCATAAGCCCCTGGTGATGCGTGCTGGTGCATCCGCCACAGCCTGGTCTCTCCTCCAGGGTCTGCTGGAAAAAGACGGCACACAGAGGCTGGGCTACAGGGAGGACTTTGTGAGTTGGTTTATTCACGGCACTAATCGAGTTATAACGTGGTAGAATTTTGTGTTATTTGGGCTCCCTCTAGTGTCCAGCATGTAAAAGCCAGCGATGCTTACGTTGCAGATGTTACAGGTGTGTTTTCTATAAATGGTAAAATTATGTTAATGTTTATATGGGTTATTCATTTCCAGAATGAGATTAAAGCACACGACTTCTTCTCTTCCATCAACTGGGATGACCTCGAACAGAAGAAAATCCCTCCCCCATTCACACCTACAGTGGTAAATGACTTTGCTTTTGGTTAAATAATAACTTTTGAACTGAGTTTTAATGTTTTTTCAGGACGGTTCATTTTACTGTTACACATATGTAATAATGTGATATGCCTGTGCTGCAGTTGTATTGCTGCTTCAATAATCACATGCTAATCTGCTTTTTTCCCCTTTTACAGAGCTCCCTCTGCGACATCTCAAACTTTGACACAGAATTCACAGATGAGATGGTGCCCAACTCCATCTGTTGGTCACAAGATCCTTCCATTGTCAACGCCAGTGTTATGGAGGCAGATGACGCCTTTGTGGGCTTTTCTTACGCCCCACCTTCAGATGACTCTTTCCTCTGAAATATCCCTAATAAACTGTTTACTTGCCTTAACCACCTTAACGTCTTTTGACTAAAAGGGAACAATTTATTCAATGGATGAATAGTTTGATGAGACCAAAGCAACCAGCTGAGGAAAAAAAATGCACATAAAACCGATTTTGGCTGGAACAAATGGTATCAGAAAAGTTTTTTTTTTTACAATTTGTATTTATATAAATATCTATATACATAACAGATTATATTTTTAAGAGTTTTGAACAGCCACCTTCTATTAGTGTAATTTCTGGTGGTTTCTAAATCATGCATTTAGACGGCCTTAAATTTGTCCCTTAAGTGACATCAATGTGCAGTTTTCTGATAAACTTGAACAGTTCAATGGACACCATTTGGCTGTCATGGAAATGTTTGTCTGTGGAATTACTGTAAAAATGACTTTTCATATTGACTAAGCTGGAAATATGGATTTACTTGAGTGACCACTGAATAGAGCATTTTGGTTTATAGGTCATTTATGTAACATTATTGTACTTCAGTGAACCTACACTTTGTGTTTGCAGATATTGAATTTATGTATTTTATTGTGTTTGTTAGATTTTTCTCTTCTATGTCTTAACACATTTATTCTCAATTGCTAAAATAAGAATTCATGTCGCTTTTATTTTCGCTGCATTAAAGCCTATACTCTTACAAATAAAATGTAAAAGACCAGTAAACTGAGTGTCTTGTATTCTTTTGTTTGTATGTATATTTAAGATAAAAGTAGGCTGCATTTGCCTGTATGTGCTTTATTACATTGAAATAAGCATTGAGTAAACTATTTAACCTCAAAACTGGTCAATTAACAGTGACGTCATGAAATAAATCTCGCGATATTCACGCTCGTTATTACGCGACAAAGTACGGAGCTCGCGCTGTTTTAAACTGTCAAGTAGTGGAAAAATGGATGATTATTTTTCGTTGAAAGAGTCGGTTTTAATCTATTTAGACAGGAGTGGTGGCCTTCAGAAACTTGCTGAAGACTGCAGAAAATTGAACGGTATGCTTACATACTGTAAAAACAAAAAAAACATTATATCAAAGCCAGTTAAGCTAAGTGCAGTTCCCAAAGTATACTTTTAGCTAGCAGGTAATGGTGGTAATAAATGTCAGGTCATTTTCCAGATCCTCAGCAGACTGAAGCTGTCTACAGGTTTTGTGTCCCTGTAAATCCGTCTGATGTGATTGAGATAGACCCAGAATTAGGGGACTGTGTCTTACACGACCCCCTCAAAGCAACAGCCTTATTTCAGTCAGTAAGTGAAATCATTATTAGCTTAAACCAAGGTTGGAACCATTCACAACACCTGTGTGTATACTTACTAAATTCCTCTTTCAGGTGTGCTTCCTAGCAATAAGGACACTTTCACTAGTTGAAAAAATACACACAAAGAGTCAGGTATGTATAAACAACAGCGACTACTTTTCTGATCAGTGAATGCAACTACTCCATTGTAAGAGGCATTTGTGTGCACCTAGATCACTATATTATCAATGCAGCCCAGTAACTTTTGCACATTCCCTTTAAGGTAAATGTAGTTCTGAAGTTTACACACCTGCCTCCTTTTCCTGAGTATACCTTGGAGCTCTGTGCCTTCCCTCGCACATATGGCCCCATGAAGCCCGTCTCCATGGAGGGTGTGGTCATAGCCATGACAAGGGTCACAAAATACACTCAGGGTGCCAGGTTTCTCTGCATTAACGATAACTGCTCCTGCTCTACAGGTGCCACAACCTCAAGAACCGATTTTGTTGTTTTATGACGTTTATATATACTGTATATCCTCTTGCAATGATTGATTTTAGATACTCTGTACCATACCCATGAAATAAGTATACATAGAATGACAACTGGCTTAATGTTGCATAGATTACATTTCTCTCGTGCTGGTTTCTAGGATTCCACCATATCCGTATCCATGCGCCTGGGGCCACGGAATCAGCTACTGTGAGAAATGACTTCAGCTGCATGGTCTGCAGCTCCCCACTCAAGGAGGATATGAAGTTTAGAGTACTAGGAGGTGATAGCAGTGCTTTTTATGTCACTAGGGATTTATCGAAATTTATTCTGGGCACAGAGCACATGTATAAAATGACCATTGATGTTCCATATTCTTATGCTTGTTTTTGGAGACAAACAATTGGTGGAGCTAATGCATTTCAAAGCATTGGATGTTCTGAGGACTCATCAGCAAAGCTCATTCCGTTACCAATCTGTCACTCTGTTTCTGAGAGGTAGGTTAAGGTCACAGAAACTGGAAAATGTGGATAATATTTTTCAAAGGAGCAGTCTAATTGGGTTATGATGCGCCCTATTAAAGGGGTCAGTGGAAATATTGTGTGTTTACAAAGTAATGTAGTGTCAGGTGCTCTGTGATAATAATGTATTATCGAGATCATTATCAACAGCAATAACAGTTCCCCCAAAAAATCCCAGACTGTGGTCAGAATAATAATTTCAGCATTTCAATGTTCTGAATAATATAAAATATATGCACATCTTTATTTGCTCCAGCTAAAAAAAATACACTTCTTCAAATTAAAAGCCGAGGTTCTAAGGACATACTACAGCAATATCCTCAATATGTTTTATTTTGTGAGTCAGTTCTTATTTGCATCTATTATATTAACTCCCAGTAATGGATAATAGGGTTGTTAACATCTTATATTTACACACAGTCAGATGTTTTGAGGTTTGTCATTAATTTTCTCTGACTTTCTAAATAAGGCTTACTTTGTAGCTGGAACTTAGTGGGGGAGACTTCAAATAAAAACATTTTTGTGCAGCCAGCCGCCGCACTTGGTGCCTCATGTTGGGATATTAAGTGTTTCTGTCCTTTCTAACAACATTGTCCAGCCAGTACCTCTGAGAGTTTAGCAAATCTCAGCACCGGGATTAACATATTCTGTTGACCCAGTCATGTAGAGGAATTCAATCCACATGGCTCCTGTTACTAAACATATATGTTAATAAGTGCAAGGAACACTCATTAGCTGGCTGTGCGATTCACACACAGAGAAATCATTGTTCTAAAGACCTCACTCTGTGTTTGTCTTGGCAGTGGTTTGTAGGTGGCATGCATGGTTCTTCAATAATCACTATGCAGTAAAGAACAACCCCTTTGAGTGTTATTTCTTTGTTTTTGCTATTCGTATAGATGAGCTGTGTAACTCAATGAGAATTGGTCAGCTCTACAGTGTGGTCGGCATTCCTGCTCATGTGCACCAGCGGTCCCATATTACGTGGAGTGTAGAGGCAAATAACATCCAACTGTGGGAATCTGAATGTAAGCAGTCAATGTTATGTTAAATGCTGGTAGAAAAAAAGAGTGTACCCATCGCAACTTACACAACATGTCATGTTTTACAAATGTATTTACAGATCCACATAACGTAAGTGTCAACCTCCAGGAACTGTCAAAGGTTACATCTGGTTCTCCCTGGAGGTTCTCGGCCATCATAGCTCATTGCTTTGGGTTGGATGTAGTTCCTCCAGGACTGTACAACACTTTGAAGCTGTGCTTGATGCTCAGCTTAGTGCAAACTAACACAGATGTAACGGAAGCATTTGCTAGCCTTGATGTCCTAGTCATCACCACTGACACTCTCGTCATAGACAGGTAATACATGACTAGTGCCTAGATTCCAAACTCAATACCCATTTACAGCATGTTATCTGTGTTTGGTTTAGACTATTGACATACAGCTTGGGCTTGGCTAGACGTGGGGTCAGGCATCAGCCCTCAGGAGAAGTATTCACCTCTTTGTCACGGGACCAACATGGAGCAGGCACTGCCAACATCCACGGAGGCTCTGCTCTTTTAGCCACTGGAGGCATTTGCATGTTGGGAGATCTGGGTTGTTACAAAAAAGACAAGCTGGATGCCATTCAGTCAGGTAGAGTACCATTGTCATTTAAGAATTTATCTAAGAGGAAAATCTAAAAACTGGCTGTGGTTAATTAAATAAGTTTATTGATGTGCATTCCTCCTGTGATATTTTTCCTCAGTGCTGGAGAGCCGGACAGTGTCTGTGTTCATCCCAGGCAAGAGGTATGGTGAGGATGCTGACCAGCAGCTGTCCTTCCCTGTACAGTGCAGCTTCTGGGCTCTGGCAGACACTGCAGATGCCTCTCGATTGTCTACCAGGGCTGACAATGCCGTGCTGGGAACAGCAGTGAGTTCAGACACTATATTGTCCTTGGATACCTGAAGTAGATGTACATTAAATTGAAGATGTAAAATTGTTTTCTTTGATGCTTACAATATTGCTGAACTTAGTTGTGTACTCCAATAAAGTTAGTTAACGCAGTATATCTAATTCAGATCTGACATGTTTTAAATAGTAATGGAAAAACAGGAAATAAAGACGATTTAATTTTGGTCTGGAAAGATCTCTGCCCAGAAAATCATTTACAGTGGAGCCCCATTTTGCCTTGCACAAGAACTCAGAAAATAAAACATTAAGAAGAGTAGCAGGGGGAGAATTCAGGATCTTATGTCGCTTACAACTTAAAATACCACTGTGGTGCTTGTATAAATATAATGCAAATATTTTCCTTTCCTATACTTTAACTAGAGCGCAAGTGAACTTTCCCTATGAGATAAATAAAATTAATCTCATAAGAATTTTGGCACAACAGTTAAGAGCAAACGGCACATTAAAGACCTGATGTGAATTGTGTGCGAGCAGGAAATTGGTCCCAAACAGATGCAGTTGGCAGATGTCTTTGGCCTGGTCATTCAGTGCCGGGACAATGTGGGAGACCAGGCTCTGCTGGCCCAGACGGTCCACACCCTTCAGCAGGCAGTACAGCCTGGAAAGCCCCTCTACCCTTCCTGCATGAGCATTTCAACACAGGACTACCAGGAGGTTAGTTCTTCCTGTTGTCAAGGCCTAAGCATGACTGTCTTCAAATACATAAACTGGATGCTTACAAATTCATTTCAATCTCCGTCCCTGTCTTCCAGCTCATAGCTCATGCACAGGGTTTAAAGGTAGAACTCAGTTCCGGAGCAGAAAAACTGATCCACGGCTACTACATGGCAAGTCGTAGAGTCCGAACACAGAGTCAGGGTGTCAACATGTCTACAGCTTCTATTAAGTTACTGTAAGCAAAATTCAGCATCCAATCCTATGCAACACAGTATACTGAGTCCAGTATATTACCACACATATCCACTAGATGGAGAACTGCTGTATGGTTTAAACTTTAGGGATGGCTATTTTTCATGTACTTCTGACAAATGTTTACAGTGCGATGACATTATGTTAAACTTAAAATTAAGGAAATAAATGTTTTTTCAGTAGCTGTGCAGACAAAAATGTCATTAAAGTTGGGCTCAAAATATTTACTTTGCTTGGACCTGCATTACTCACAAATGGCCATCCAACTTTTCAAATTCATAGTCAGTGAAAATGACTAACAGTTTAACTTTATTTTTCAATTATTTGTTTTTACTTCTACTTTCAGAATCTCCTTAGCTGAGGCTCACTGCAAGTTGTGTCTCAGAACTCAAGTGCTAGAGGACGACGCTGTGATCGCCGTGCTTCTTTGTGAAAACTCTGTCACCCTAAAGCACGGTACGTTTTGCCACCATCACCTCCACATTCAGTCAAAAGTACTTGACTTACTCACAAGGATTTGGAGTTCTCTCCATTGCAAGATAAAATTCTAGTTGTGTTAAGGATATTTCTCTGCAGGGACATCTGCTCTGGTTATTCCACCGGATGCAGTTTTTCCTTGCGATGTGTCAGATGAGGATGGTTTACGCAGGAGAGATCTAAGCCTGGATGAGCTCCACCAGAGTATCCTACGCTTCATCTATACTTATGCACCAGGGGCAGACGGATACATCGCTGAAGAATAAATCAGGTGGGCGTGTGATCACATTCATAGTCCACCCATTCACTTATTTTTCTTGGCTTCTAATATTAGTCAACCTGTGTACAATACAAGTGGACAAAGACCTGGAAAGCACCTACAGCAAGTTCACATTTTGATTAAGAAGCTCTATAAAAATCCAAATGCATGCAATTTATACTCCACACAAGATTTTCTTATTTAGAATTGTTTAATTCATGACAGATCCTTAATTTTACAAAACCTCGACCACAATCAATTCAGAAGGCACCTTTGAATGAAGTCTGCTGTTTCACCAATACTGTAAGAGACAAAATAATAAAAATCATACATATATCATAATATCCTCAAATACTGGTAATGAAATAAATCATGTGCATGTATCCTTTTCAAACAGTATAATGTAAAGTTGGGATGAGTACTTACATTCAGATTACACTTCATTCTTATCCATCAGCCCTGGTATATCTAGCCTAGGATTAGAAAATGCACATTAGTTTTAACATAATCATATCAATTCAACAATTGAATTCAGTCACACGCAGCAGCCTATTTGGGTCTGGTAGGTAAAATGGCAGACAAAGGGAGCTCATCATTACCATTTTCAGATAAATCAGTCTAGCAAACATGATTCTCTTGGGTGATATTGAACAATTAACTCATTCAATTACAGCCATTGCTTACCAAAGATGAGGCTGAAGGACAACTGGGCTTCATGCCACTGTAGCGACATCTGCAGCTGATCTACAGGGAACATACAATAATTTCCAATCTTACACTCCATCCATTGTTTATTTATTCAGCACATTGACAATGAAAAATATACCATTTTTAAAAGTGAAGGTATCGTTGTTGCTGGTAATTCAGTTGTCACAATGTCACCATTATTGTGTCTGATGGGTAAACGGCGAATAAATGTGAACTCATCACTATCACAGCAGCAATGACAATATCTGCATTTGCAATTTACGACAATGTCTTACTTCACAATGGTTAACGCAAAAGGAGGATCTCACCTCAGGAGGAGCCAAGAAATGTTTCTGTCCAGTACATCTCCTTTAACCTCAGCATGACCGCTGGAAAACAGTTACAATTGGTTATGATATTTTCATTCCAACGTTATTTAATATTTTTAAAACAAAGAAATCCCGATCAAGGTTATTCTACCAGAGATTCAGAAAGTCACAGTTTCACCACCTTATTTGTCAGATGGGTAAACGGCAAAAAATGTGAACTCATCATTGCTCCAGCATTTCATATCTAACCTTAGAAAATACCCTTACTCCTGAGGTTGTTAAACGTGACATTATGAAGCACTCATTTATTCACTACTCACCTCTCAGCCATAGAGAAGAAAGGTTTACTTCTCAGGTGAAGATGGCAAAACTTCTGGAAGAGGGGGAAACGGCAAAAATGAAAAAAATAAAAACAATTAGCTGATAGAATTATCACTTTATGCAATGACATGAGGCCAGCTCTAATATGTTATACCACTGGAAATTCAGCAAGTCACAGTTTCACCATCTTATTTGTCTGACGGGTAAACGGCAAATATGTGAACTCATCACTATTCCAGCAACGTCAAGTTCCTCACAAGTACCTTATTCCATCAGGTCAAGATCAAACTGTATTCAAGTAGCATAAATTAAGCTGCATTTTACACAAAGACAGGTGCCAGACACTCACCTCTGAACTCGCAGAGAAAAGACAGTGTCCGTCTCAAGTGAGAACACAGGGTGCTCTGAAAAAGAATTAGACATACATCCAGTTAGAACCACAACAAACTGACATAAAACAAGTCACTGTTCCAAGGCTGCACTGGGTGTCAGTAAACACAGTTTCACCATCTTATTGTCTGATGGGTAAACGGCAAAAATGTGAATTCATCATTAATCAGTAAGGTCAGCAATGGCATCCACACAATCTACAGACAACAAAAACGTGTGTAATATATTCACCTGAAGGTCCATATGGTGAAGACAAGTCTGTGGCCATTTCTGGAACCCAAGAGTGGCGTGACATCTGAAAATAATTGTTAGAGCAGAATGTGATTTAACAGGACAAATCATTTTCCCCACACAACCTTGGGATATATCAGAACATGCGTTCAGTAACACTTAACTATTTATTTTATTTTAATAAACCACCTTAAAATGCACTAAATGTTCACATCTTCTCTAATCCAGCCGTACAGTAACTTTACCAAACATTAATAGAGACCTCTCTCTGGAGCAATGTATTGATTTTCAGCTTGGGGGAATAAGCTGTACTGAAGGGATAGTCAATATGCTGAGGATGGATGACTGATCACCCAGGGGTCAAAGGGCACCCTGTAACACAGCTTGGGAGCACAGCCATCATCACGGGTCTGAGGAGGGGTTCAACAGCAGGTCACGACCTCTGCCATGACCTCACGTCCTCATAGGAGGCCATGAAACCTCTTTCCATTGAAATAATAAGAACAGAAGCTCTTCTGCTGACCCCGGGACAAAACCAGGAACGGACAGTGGTATAAAAAGCTGAATGACCCAGGGGACGTGTTTCCCTTTAGACCCGAACAGTGATTTATTACGACTTGCACTGAATAAGTCTAACAAGGATACCTGTAGGGTTTACTGCACTGTTAATGCAGAAAACAGACAGTTTGAAATGTTTATGCAAGAAAATTGTTGTTATCAGGTG
>JAPTHA010000014.1:15048759-15067138 GCA_029814585.1 Gymnapogon annona
TGGCACTGATATAATAATAACTTTACAAGTATGTTATTTTTAAAGTCTGATGTAAGATTTCTAAAACCACGTGTGCTGGGGTGCGCTGTCCGATCTCGTGAACTAACCGTGAAGTGACGTACACCACTACGCCTTTTATTGTAACCTTAAACTACGCGACAAGTACATTTTTGTTGAAGTATAAATTACGTAAAATTATACATATCACCGTAATTTAACTGCAGGCTGTAAACTCTCCACCCACGTGGCAACGAGCTAATTTAGCTGCTAACTATCTACGATCAACGGCTGAGTAGGAATAAAGCATAAATAACGCCACTAGAAAGGCGCTGTCATATAAAAATAAATACACTCAAACTTTCTCACCAGTGAACGCTTCAGTGTTAAAGGTTAATGACCAAGAAGTCATGTTAGAGTTGTCGTCCGTGGAGGAGTCCTCCTGGTGCTGTGCTCACGCTTCTGTCTCCGAGATAAAAGAGGAAGGACTTCCGGATCTGCGCACCAAAGCTGCGCACTGCACCACAGTGACCCGCTGACAGTCCAATTAGCCCCTTTATCACCAAGGGTCTCCAATTTCACGATATTTATTCATATTAAATCACAGCCATTGCCCATAAATGCGTCATACATTTCCCTCAATATCTCCATGTACTCTTAGTAATGACTGAAATAATCAGGCCAAATTTCACGTTACCTCTAGTTTAACTACATGGGAGAGATTGACAGATATATATTTTTTTAATTCATTAAAAAATAATTTTTATTTAATTAAAAGCTTGCCAATATCATCTACCACTAAAGCTGTTCCAACTAACACATGGATCATTTTCTGAAAGATGGGATATTTTGTGTCAGTATTTAAAGAAGTAGGTCATTCGAGGTTATTTCCATATTGAAGATTTACTGCACAGAGACAAACTTTATATTGTTGTTTACACTCAGGGTCATTTTTTAAACATTTATTTGTTTATTTTCATTCGATTTGTACTTAATAAATATATAGGTATATTTTATTTTAAAAAGCACAGCACTTACAGCTGAGATTGTTTAGGCCGGTGCAGTGAGAATAATTGGACGCACTTAAATTTAAATTGATAGTACAACGGCGCAGTTTTACAAAGATTGCATTTTGTATTTGGAACAAACGAAATTAAAATATGCCCACACGCGCTGCACTTCATTTTCTTTTAGAACGTATTAAAATAATTCTTAATTTCTTGAGTTCTTCAATTAAAAAAACATTCTTCCGGCTTTTCCACAGCGAAGACCAAATACCGAAGTCATAAACATAAACATCATTATTATTATTGTATCATTATTAGTACTACTAATAATAATGGAGAATATCCCAAATCACTCTTTCTATCAATATATTTTCTTTTCAGATGGATTTTCTATGTTCTCTTATTGAAACTACGAAGCACGTCTTCTTTCATTTGAAGTCGTTTATTCACAAATACATTTACAACCATGCATGTCAAAATAAGAAGAGAACATGAGATGAGGAGCCACCATTGTTGACTCCCTGACAGACCACTTCACATGACAGATGTTAAGTTATTCACACATGCATTTAGTGCAAATGTTTCAACTGAAAGTGCACACCTCAAGCATGACGGACTCATTAGCCCGTGGAATTTCTACAGATATATATGTATATATATACAAATACATATACCTGGGGGGCATGTATGGAGCTGCACCAACGCAAAAACAAACAGGATTAGTCAAAATAACAACAAAGCAATATAATGTATGGCTTCTCCAAATAAAACGTGTACACTAAAATTCACATAATATATTAATTTACAATGTCTTCCTATTGGTGTAAGGGTTTAAGAGTGAGGAGTCATTGATGGAAACATTGTCCTACAATCAGAATAAGGCATTTTGCTGCTGTCAAAGCAAAACAGCACGGACTCATGCAAATATTAAATCTTTTTTTTTTTCCAATCAAATGTTACTGGGAGGTGGACGAGGACGGGCCTTGATTCTCTGACTCTGAAGGGTTTTTAGTGTTGAGGAACTGTCCGGACGCTCCGACGTACAGTCTGGATCGCATTGGCCATTTCTGAAAAGACATAGGGAATTAAAGCTCCCGAAAGGCCTTGTATATGGGACAGATGCATGCAGTGAAAATTATTCTTATTATTATATTAATAGTGCGTAAGATTTAAAAAAATATGCATCGTTATAATCTAGGCACGGATAGCGGCATACATATATTATTATTTAGCAATGGTAATTATAAACAGATACCAACATTCAAATGATTTGTTATTGGTAATATTATTAGTAGTAGTATTATCATCGCCATCATAATTATCATTATGATGATGACGATGAATATTATTACTATCATCATTATCATTATGATGATAATGATTATCATTATTATTATCGTCATTATCGTTATGATGCTGCTGATTATTATTATTGTCATTATTTCTTTTTAAATGGTTATTACTGACCTTCACGGGGTGCAGGTATCCTTCACCTTTCAGTGAATGTAACGCCTCTGTGTGTTTTGTGCTCTCTCCCTCCTCCGCGCCTTCTTCTTGCAGTGTTCTTGTCAAATGGGCAATATAGGTGGTGGCCAGTATCAACACGTCGAGTTTGGACAGCTTGGTGTCCGGCGGAACAGATGGCAAAGTCCTTTGTAGCTCCAGGAAGGCGTTCCTCAGGGTTTGCACCCGGCTCCTCTCCCGCGCCGCGTTGGCCGCCGCCGGCCGCCCTCTGCCGCCGAGTCCGCTGGGAGCCTGGAGAACCCTGGCCCGGTGGAGCTCCCGGCGGCGGCCGTCTGGACTGGGACTGGAGCTGGGACTGGACGCCGGGCTGTCATCCACCACCACCCCCGAGCAACTACCGCCGTCCATCCCGGGTGTCTGTCTGCCGACCATCCGGGTGCGCGTCACAGACCTGGACGCACCACAACAGTAGGAACACGTTACTTCTACACAAGTTTGGAGTTGACAACTATTTTCTAAACGGGTGGAAACACACGTTACTATATTTATTCGTTGCCGTTGTTTCCCGGCAGAGACATTTTATTTGTCTTTTATCAATATTTATTAAACTATAACTTGAGCTGCCATGTCTACAAGCATTCATGAATGCGTAACAGATGCTACACCACACTCTTTGACAGCTCATCCTCTAAAAAATTATATTCCAAATTACATAACAGATAACCATCCACTGATTATAGACGCTCATGTAAACAAAAAAAACAAATACATAAAAACTGGTTTTCCAAATGAACGTTAGGCTGCTCTGATGTGCAGTTTACCTCTGGTATTTCTCAAAGGCGCTGTCTTGTAAAACGACATGAAGGTAATCCAAAAAAAGAAAGAAGAAAAAAAATAGAGGCTTCGACGGGACAGAGAATTGCTTCTTCTTTGTAGACTAGTTCCACCCCACGTTCGGCTTATCCTTATAAAGTGGCGCGTCTGCGGACAAGGTGCGCACCGGTCCCAGTGCGCGGATCCAACTCTTCACCTGTGTGCGTAAAAAAGTCTCGGGAGCCTTTAATTTATTGGATACACAAAGCGGTGGACAAGTTTTTCGCTCCGACGTAATTAATCACTCTCCCCCATAACACTCCCTCACAGTGGAGAAGGCTGCTCTTTTCCCTTTCCCGAACTTATTCCTGTCTGAGGGCGGCAGAGGCTCACTTTCAACGCCAGAGGCAGGGCTCTCCTTCCCTTCACCTCTGATATGTGGTAGGCCATATCCCACCCCTAATTGGCTGCGAATCTGACACTGTATTTTCTTTATAAGCCTATCAAAAAGTGGCAAAAGGGAAGAAAATGTTTGTCAAAATTACCCCCAAAAAATGTTCCTCGTCATGGTCCAAAACAAAGGCAACTCTATCAAAACGCTATTTGCAACAGACTATGAAGACAAGCTGACAAGTGTAAGGTGATATGCAAAACATTTGACTAATTGCCAGGGTGTCTTGAATTGCAAAGCTCATTGGAGTAGCTAATAAATAAACTCCAGCACTGCAATCAACAGGCAGGCATTGAGGAAATTCTTGCGAGACTCATAAATTAATCACTCTGATTTTCATGGCTCCAAACGGAGATGTCGGTAAATTAATGAAAGGAATTATTCAGAATATGTATATCCTCAGACTGTTCTTAATAAACACTGTTTTTGTAAGGATGGAGTAACCGTATTGCTCCGGGCCACTAATTATATGGCAAAGTAAAAGAAGGTTAAGTAAGCTGGTTTCACTAATTACCCTGTGTCTTGAAGGGGTTACACACCCACGTGGCTCCTAAAAACCCCTTCAAACCTTCAATAACAATGGCACCAGTAACACATCCGCATTGTTACTGCATTTCCTGTAAAAGAGGACTTCATCATTTGTCACAGTTGAGTGAGTGCAAGCACATTTTGTTGACTTTGGATCAGTAAATCTCTGCAATAATAAGGCAAACGGATCATAGATTATGCCACTCTGCATCTCACGGGTCACTTATTTAGAGGAATGCAGGCACAATGAAAAATGACATTCGCCATAGAAAATGTAGGACTGTTTGCAAATTACAATTTAAATTAGAGAGATTATATTCTCAAAACGCAGAAATGTGCATTAAGAAATAAACCAGCTGTGGATGTGAGGGAAAGAAAGCCACTTTTATTCATAGTTTATTTTTGATTTGTGTAATATTATTTCAGGGGTTATTCATTCAATAGCTACTTAAAATTAGTCATCAGAAAAAATAAAATACATTTCCGACCAAAAAGATCATAATCTCTGAGACAGCAAAGAATACTGCAGTGTCTGCAATTACAGACATGGAGACGTTTATCTACCCTGGTAAATATATGATAATAAATTGTGCAGCAGTTAAGATGAGAGTCTCACGTAATTAAGAGTCTTAATTAAGTCTTAAGAGTGCCTTTAAGACAAGGCAAATGTATTTGTATCGCACCATTCATACAGGAGGTGCTTTACAAAGGCACAGAAACACATGCAATCACATTCAAATCACAGAGAATAAAACATTCAACAAAAGGAAATAGCAGAAAACATACAATTAAAGAAATACATTAAAACAAAGCAGTAGCAGCAGTCCTGGGCTGTGCAAGGAAGAGTAGGTGGGGAGGTCAGTGACTGTGTTATGAAGCCCTGTGACTGCAGATGGTGGATGGGACGTCCACATCAAACCCACTCATGGGATTTTAAAATGTTTGCATCCTAGAAAATTAAGACATAAAAAAAGACACATATTATCTATTACCGTATACTAAGAATAACGTCAGCTGCTTAACGTATGAATTATCTTGTTTTCTAAAAATATCATCTACAAAATGTATTTGCAGAAAAATAAGAAAAATAAAATATAATATTAATCTGGGAGGAATTATGAGCTTGTTAAAATGATATCATTGAAAACATTTAAACAGCTGTTATCGCTCATGAATTGCACTTGTCACAATGAACCATGTGTTAATGAGCTATGTGATAGCAGCTTATTGGATTAACATCAAAAATGACATTATACCAAAATAATTTTGTGGAGAAAAAAAAAAAGCACTCACTCTCCTGATGCAGCGGTGTCTGTGCTAATGACCATACCGGACCTCAGTGACTGTTGCGGCTTCCACTTAGCGTCGCTCTGAGTGGGACCGGGAGGATCACCGTGACCCATGCTAAAGTCATCTGAAATACACATTTACACACAAATTAAAATGTGCATAAACCCCCAGCAGTGAAACAAGGATGTAAAGGACGGGTTCACGACAGAGAGGGAAACATTTGTTCAAAAACTGAAGCAAAAAGAAGAGCTGATGAAAAGTAGGAAAATCACTGCATAAAAAACAACGAGTTTATGTTTAAAATATGAAAAATTTCTGTGTATTTAATAAACAATACAATATTGTGAGGAAAGACTTCAGAGTAACCAGCAGTACAGAGTTCAGGGACATACTTGTAAATTCATAGGGCATTAACTCTCTCGACATCATGTGTTTATTTCTTTTCTTCTTGGCCTCTTTGGATGCTTTCCAGTTATTAAGAAACTGTCTGGTCAGGTCATTAATTTCTTTTCCATTAAGAATCTCTATTTAAAAACAGTAAAAAATAAATCATGACAACAAATAGACACTTCCTTAACAGTGTGCTTCTTAGATATTATTTCCTACATGACCACGTTTAAGCAGTCAGGTGAATGTAAAACCTTACTGAGTCTTTTGCACACAGTTATCAAGCGGTCTCTGTACTTGGGTTTTTTACACACAGGATTTCCGCCCAAATCCATCTGAAGGAGATTAGGCCAGTGGCTGAACACATCCTCCAACTCCTGAAAATGAAAAAAAAAGAAAGAAACAAAACAAAAAAACCCTTATCTTAATAGGCTCACTAATGTTGTCAAAATGGCAGATTACTTTTCAACAAATATGCATACATTTTGATATAATTATACATCAGAGGAAAAAAACAACAGATTAAAAAAAGGAGTTAGTATGAATGAATTGAAATGTGAAGTACAAGAACCAGTTGAAAGTGCATAAACAACACATCAGTCTGTTTTAATAAACAATGTCGCCGGTGTCATGTAACTACAAGTTTTCTCCTGGGGCAGTGTGAGGCTGGCTCCTCCAGCCAGTTGCCTGCAGTTGTATGTTTATCTAAAGGCACATTAATCCAAGCCGGGAAATATGAATACTCTCTGGACACGCTCTGATTGTTCATTGCCTTCCTGTCTTGGCCAAAGCGCTTCCACTTTTCCAGCTCGCGCTGCAATCAGTTCAGAGGGGACCCCTGAGCACCGCGCGCTCCCAAGCTTTGATAAATGATCGTGTCAGGGCCGTCACTCAGAAGGCCCTCACAGAAGAGCAGCCCAGCGCCAAATTGCCCCCCACGCGGGGGCGTAGAGAACAGCAAAGGCTGGATACTCACTGAGGCTGGCTGCTTCCACCGCCTGGACTAATGATGGGCCAGTTATGAACCTGCATTTGACCAGGGCTTCGATTCCACCGTCCTCTCTGCCCTGCACACAGCTAACGGGCCTCGGAAGATGCTCCCCATTTGTCACCCCGGCTGACTGCCTGTCATAATCTATTTTAAAAATCCATAATGTTTCCACTGGATTCTGACCAAATGGCGCAGAAGAAGGGATTGATCCTTTGGAGTGCTGTCTTTGCAAAATCAATAGTGGCAGACGGGTTGTATAAATTACATGAGGCATCAGCTAAAAATGACACATGTACAGCAATTACCTGAGCCAACCTTCATAGAAAAAAAAGCCTACCTATGACAGTGATCATTGATTAAATGCCGGCAGTGTGTCGTCCTGGTGCTAAATACCAGTTCAAAAGAAGGATTAAAGCCTCGTGAGTTACATTCTAAGGTCTTTGAATGAATATATCAATTCATTCCATCAGAGGGAGTCTTGAAAACTGGGGTCAGGGTTATCGTATTTAAGGTCAACACATTAATCATAATTCTACTTTCATATGAATCTCACATGAAGGACTTGGTTCAGAGTATCAAATACAGGATTCTGAGCTAGAGAGGAAAAAAAAATCAGCCTCCCAAGGAAAGAGAGTAACTTGTGCTTGTTTAAAGCTGTCAGCGAGACAAGTCTCAGGGGAATAGGCTGCTGATTTGTTGAATAATTCTGACCCTGTGCGAGTCAAGGAGACTGGGAACCTATGGTAGGATTTGCAGGATTTGGTTCTTTAGAACCCTGTTCTCCATATCATTTCACACATCGCTGCAGAAAGCCAAGGAACAATGTTAATACTAACCCCATCAACTCCTGAGATGGTGTGTTGATTTTAGTGCAACTTGTCACGCATAATTGATGTGATGCGGTTCTATTTACTCAGTCTGCACATGCACAGTATGTCGTCAGATTCTACTTCTGTCATCACTAGAGAGTGCCTTTACAGACACTGATTAGAAAGACCCCTTAAAAACTGCACTCACCTCCATATTGTGTAACTTATTGTCAGCGGCAGAGAAGTGCTGAAGTTCCTTCAGCACTGCCAGGTCCCTGAGCTCGTCAATGTTGTTTTTATTAATATTCAGAACACAGAGGGATTCCTGTACAAAAGAATTCAGATTTCAGAAAGAAGGGTTCGTTTTCCAGCAAAATACAATGTCTATTTCAGGGAGATGTAACACCGTGGGGTAAAAGCATCATACAGGAAACCGGTATCAAAACTAATGATATATTTGTCAGATATCTCATTTTTTTTCTAAAGTGACATGGGTTCACAGATATAGGCCGCAGTCTCTCTGACCACACACCTGTCACCCAAAAGTCAACTCTTTTGTAGGAACCCAAACTGAATTTTCAAAGCCAGATGTGGCGGGACAGAGCAGTACCGTTCTGTGTATGTCTCCTGTACGTTTAAACTACTGTAGTAGGGTCATGTCCAAATGGGACAGACTGATAGTGCTGTAGCTAAATATTCATCTTGGTTTGAAGTTCTATAACGGCACATTTATAAAAAGCTGGAACTCTTTAAATTTGCACAGCAATTTCTTTAATTACCCAAATAAACAAGAAGCTGAGACTTTTGGTGTGTTTATCCATGGCCCGGGCTGTATACGTATAGGTATACAGGCCCGACCGATTTGTCAAGACCAGAGAGAGAGCAACAGAGGTCTCTTTGACATCATCAAACCCAGCACAATACCGCTTTTACATGGATCAGCGGCCTTTGAGAAAATCGGAGACATTGGAAATGATAACCTACCACAGGGATAGAGCTAAAAAGAAAAACACTGCCATCTGACCTCACTATACTATAAGGTAAAGCAGAACTTTACATCGAGAGCATCCAAACCACTAATGAGGGATCGTGGGTGGTATTTTTGTCTCGTGCTATTTTTGTAGAGAACAAAGTAAAAAAAAAAAGAAAGAAAAATAGGTCATACTGCGAGGGAGCAGAGAGTCCTGGGGTCAAGGAGCAACTTCTCCCCTGGTGCCAGTTTCTGGTTCTCCAGATGAAGCTCTGTAAGTTCCTTGAGCTGCTCTAAACCCTCCACCACCGTGATCCTGTTTCCACCCAGATACCTACCGAAGGAGAAAACACCTTCACGCACACACAGGACCTCGCCACGGCACAAATCCACCACACGTTCAACTGGTCTACTCACAGTTTGGACAGTCGGTGCAGGCTGGACAGATTCTCTATGTACGTGATGTTGTTGTTCTGCATGTACAGATGAGTGAGGTTGTAAGCAAATCCCAGGTTGCGGATGTTTGTGATCTGATTATCGTAAAGGTAGAGCACAGTGAGGTTCCTACACATGGACAAATCGCCCTGAGAATGAAAAGTCAACACGTTAGGTATTTACCGTGGGAACGTGCAAAAGCACAGAATGTAAACAGCCAGCATTTACTACTTACAATGTCCTCAATATTCTTATTGGAAAAGTGGAGGTGGGTAAGTGTCCTGAGGTACTCTGGGAAGGAGAGGCCCCTCTTCTTTTTGAAGTGGTTCCTAGATTTAGCGATCAGCTCGACCGTCAGCCGTACCATGGCGGCTTCTCACCGGCAGCTTCAGCCAAGCATTCAGGCCACAGCAGTGACTGGAGCTGTGTGTGTGCAAGAAAAATAGACACACAGGAGCATTCGAAAACAACCTCTGAGCTACTCTTATAAATGCCAAATTACATACGTGTACATAATCGTTTACGAACTGAGTGTTCGCTCTTAACTTTCAATGGTCTAACACCCAACTGTTAATTCACAATTAGGGATAATTCATGAAAAATTAAAAACAAATCTGCACTCTATGTTAAACTTGTAAGAGGCCAAAGGTCAAGTGACCACTGAGTTTGTGTTGTAATTTGAGTGGTTAAACCCCAAAGCAGATTGAGGAGAGGTTTCCTTTTATTTTGCCCACCAGGGTTTGATTATTAGTTAGGACATCTATCTATCTATCTATCTGAGGTTCAAAGTTTCACCTCGTTTTCAGATGCGAATATTTTAGTTTGTCTTCCCTGTCAATTACGTAGTCGATGGAGTGTTTAAGTCGCGATGAAGACAGGAAGACAGAGATTGTATTGACAGCGAGACTCTTCTCTATTGAGGCATCAAGCCGAGGTTATTGGGCGAAAAAGCGATCGATAAGGGAGGGCGATAACTATATGGACAGTAGCAGGAGGTGCTTTGAACTTCCACACCCCCGGGTCTGCCCTCTCCCCCCGGGGACACGGGAGAGGCAGTTTATCATTGTCAAAAGTGGTGCAACATTCAGAACACAGGCACCGGTGTTACGATGGACGTACCGGGAAAATCAACTAAACATCGACGTCCTGCTGGAAAAAGGTCTAAAATATAAGACGAAGACCAGAGAAACTGTGTCAGGACATGAACATAAAAGTGCGTTGACGCAGGTAGCATGAGCTAGCGTTAGCTTGACTATCGCCCAATCAGGGAATTCATCCCATAATGTTCAATTCAACAATTCAACAACTATAAAATATTGACTGACACAAACCTACCCTTGGAGGTCGACTGCGGATTATAAAAGAAGCGTCAACTTTAACCAGTTAATTAAATAAAGTCGCTAAGCTAACCGCAAGTTGGGTTTGTTTAGTGTTATCAGAGTGCGTCGCTATGGAAACCGAAGAAGCGACGCGACCACCGCGGAAACTAATGGGTGTCATTTAGTAGAGTAAACCAGCGTCCGCAATAAATTCATCATATTCCAGTGTAACTGTACCATGTGTTGGTTTTTAAGTTCAAATAATATATTTACAGTATTATAGATTTTAAAATATATTTTAATTTGGAACGATTTAATTTTGTGTAATTATAAATATCTGAAGAATGATAAAACATGGGTGGATTTGATAAAATCATACACAGTTATTCCACTACCAGTACAGTTGTATTCACGGTCACTTGGGGTGGGGAAGAGAATCATGATTTCTAATTAATCTCGTGATTAATATTGAGATAGGTGTATCCTAATTTTGCCACACATACACTAAACAGATCCGGGTATATATAAAGCCCCCTAAATGAGTGACAGTTTTTGACTTGGTCTCCGCTGCAGAAAAAATTGTCTGTCATTCCATCTTTCCCAGTAATACGCCAAACTAAGGCCACATCCTGATTCTTTCAGTGACCCCTGCATTGTTAATATATGTCATGTTAAACTCCTAGTTTCCTGTCAAGGACTGACTTACCTCTACTTAATGCAGGAGCACATGGCGGAGAGGAAGTGTTGCACATTCACTTTCGGTGCTAGGTTAGACTTACACGGTGCCATGCTTAGAGGGTTAAATCTACTGAGACAAAATAAACAAGACCTGTCCAAAACTTGACGGGGTCATTAGATCAATACGGCTACAGCATAAATACCCAGGGCCTTATCAATCTGCTCATATAAGCCGGTGTCAAATAACTTGAACGTTCATCCCATTATACACTTTAATCGTTTGTCAGAACACAGGGTGATGCATTCCACAGCAATCCGTGAAAAAAACCCAACTTTTTATAGTTAAAGAGAACATACTTTGGAGTTAGAAAATTGCTATGTTAAAAAGAGTACAAATTTTTGGCTGCCCACAATTTGGCTTGATTAGAATTTACATAAATTTTCTTATTCCTCTTTTAGTCATGCATACAAATGTCCATCTGGTGATAATCACAATATTTACATGACCAACGAGTTCAATATGTTCACAGATCCTTAAATCACATTGGAAGACCAAACATTAGAATAGTACATACTCTAAATACTTTCTCAGCACTGTGACAGTCATCCATGTAATACATTTAAATATCTGGCAAAAACATGAACTATTCAGTGGACCGTGAGTACAGACCAGCTCAACAATTTCAGATTCCCAAATCACATTATATTTGATCTAATAAGTTTCCTCTTCCTCAACTGCTACACTAAACACCTTCCATTTTGAGACATGACTTAAATAATGGTAAAAGAAAATCATTATATGAAGTGGTGCCAAAGCTCATGAACGGGAGAAAAAACAGACACTTCCAGTGTCCCAGAGGGATTCTCCGTTCTGCGATACATGACATAAAAAATACACATTTATCCATTACAATACCATAAAAAAGACATGACACAAACCCATGCCAAAGGGGCTGTCTGTAAAGAAAGGCAGACCGGCCGAGTGTCTACAGCGATGGAGAGCAGGCGTGTGGGGTGAATAGAGTCCAGTGTGTACGGCTTCTGTTTCTGCGCTGCATCACTGCCACACCACAACCTGACGCGCTGGCCGCCGCGCTGGGCTGTGTCCCACCCAGAGCCAAACTGTGCTGCGACTCACTCTGCAGAGACATCCCACACATGCCAGTCGGTTCCCTCTGAGCCTGTGCAGAGGCCAGGATTTGTTGTTCCACTATGCAATGCTATTACAAGCCACATTTGAATGACTGACCGCTGCTGTTAAGTTTACACATTAAATGCAAAAAATGGTGTGACACATCAGTACGGTCCCCCTACTTTACAAATGTATACTCTACCTGTACGGCTGCATCTTACCCCCCGTGTGAAAATACCTAACGCAGACTGACATAAAATCGTATCATGTTTAAAGTAGACACAATACCCACACACGGCTCTTTTAACATTTTTTTTCAATTTTATTTTTGCACATGTCTTGACTGTACTACTGTCTACTATGAAGACAAAAGGAGAAATTCAATAAAAAAGCATTTCCCGGAGAAACACCCCGGAGAACACTACTAGTTAAACACAAGTAGGTGCTAGACATGCACAAAAAGCATTTCCAAGTGAAAACAGGCCTGTTCACATTTAATTGGCAGATGTGTTGATTTGATTGAAGAGTTTGTCCTTTATAACTTGAGACATCAGGCCATGGATTGCTTCTATGGTTGTCTTACAGCTGAAAAAAAAAAAACAAACAAGTTTTTTTAACGCTCAAATAAAATATAATATTGTAGACCACACGTTCCTGAATGGATGATGAAAATTCTGTGCTACTAAAAGTATCTATAATATTACTCCATGTGGAATTAATTATTACAAATGATTAACTAATATTAACAGGGGTTGCTTTAGATGGTGAGTTTATCATGAATATTAAATATTTTTTTACAAACAGAAAAATGTAATAATGAAACTTTAGCTGCTTTTTTCTTTCTACATATCAAAACTGGGACTAAATATTCTGAACTTATAAAGGGAGTGAGCGCAACTGCACATTAAATACATAGGAAACAGAAGGAAAATTATTCCTAGTGTTTTAATATATTTTCTTCCATGTATTATATGCTTTTGCGATTACAACCACACATGAACCTAATGCATATAATGAATTAAACACAATTTTCAGTGTACTTAAGTATTTTTTTTTTTTAATAATGAGACTTTACCTGTCTCGTGTAGCTTTGGCCAGTTTGTCCTCAGACTTCCTGTCATGCGTGTCCAACCCCAGCATGAAACTGCCTCTGCCCAGCTGAGCTTCCGACTGCTCCAACTTCTCCGACAGGTCAAACACCTGGCCCGTGGTGTAGTCCGAGTTCTGACCATCCAGCACACATACGCACACACACAGATCAATTCATGCACAATTTCCCGACAATAGGCAGAAAACAGATTATCCACGAAGAGCAAGAATTTTGCCGAAGAAATGCGTCAAACAATGTGCGTGGAGACTCTGTGTTGTGTTGAATGAAAAGAAGTTAGGGGAGAGTTTGCTTAAGGTGAGGCCGTGTTTTTAGTGGAAAAGGTAATTAAAACACAATGACACGGGGGCCCCCCGACTAGAGTGACAGTGTAGCAACTGACAAAGCCCGTCACCCAAAGAGCAGCTCCTTCTTGACATGTAGTCAATTCATCTTCATCCAGAATGCCAAAGAGCTTACTGTTTGGATAACCCAGATGCCTATTTAGACTGTTTAGTCAAGCTCGGGACAGAGTAACTGCATCCACAAAGGGAATTCACGTGAGGCGCTTTCAATCTTTTAGAATGAACCGAGGGGGAAGAGGAGACGATCCATGGCGAACCACGACAGCATCTGTAGTGCTGACGTCGAGCCCAGCTTTAATACTTATCTCCCCCGTTACGGTGTTGAAATTAGCCTTATTACTTAAATCAATAAACAGGCACCGTGTGCTAATACGCTGCAATAAATCATAACATCTCAAGCTGGTGACCACATGTCTCAATGACTTATAATGTAATAATTAACCATTCATCAAAGTGTCAAACAATTAGCGAACACTCTGACTTTTGAAGTTTCATACATACCGTGAGGAGACTTGAAGAACTTAAGGTATTGACCCAATATTTATTCCAAAGGAGTTCCAGGAGCTTTCTATCAAGGGAGGACTTAAAGTAAGTGACCTCCAAAGCATAATACCTAAGGAAAGAAAAACGCTGCATTAAAGCAACTCTCTTAGATAGAATATACTGCAGTGCCACCACTTCAGTACAAATATTAAACAGTATGTGGTATGAATTCTTATATATAAGCATTTCCAGTATTTCAACAACTTTGTAATATAATACAAGAACACTCACTGTTTACAATGCACTCCAAAGTCTTCAATTTTGTTCAGAGGGATGGTCTGATACTCTGACGGTCCTTCATCAGGAGGTTTGTATCCCTAAAAATTCAAGGCAAAACACGGAAAGCCCCACATTATATAGAAGGTAAATATATTTATTATTGTGATAGGGCTTTAAAATTCTGAGGTGAACTTTGCGCGGCAGATAACACCGATACTCCTAAAAACAATAATGGATTCCATTATTCAGTCTAATATGCTCATTTATTTTCCTCCTTGCTGAACTTCTAAAAAAGCTACTCTTTGCTTTACCTTTGGGTAAGTTCGAAAGGCGCCAAGGTTGACTTTCCCTGCCGAAATAGTCCGAGTGGGGTCGATCTGTAGGAAGCAAAGATACAGTAGAACAGGAAAATAAAGTCAGGGGTCATACAAACCACCAGGGACCACTCAAATCTGGCCACCAGGAGCCTTTCACTATGAGCTGTCAGCGCGCCGAAAATATGCACTTAATTATACTACGCCCATGGCATTTAAGCTCTGCAAAGCCAAATGAAGTGTAAATAGCATATATGGTTGCAATAGCAAAATATTCATCTGTATTACACGGAAACCTTCAAACCCATACATCAACACTGTCAGTACCAGCTCAGTTCAGTTGTACCATGTTAAGTTGTATTGTAATACTCTAACAACTCTAATACTGTAATACTTTACACCACAGGTGTCAAACATGTGGCCCGGGGGCCAAATCCAGCCCGCCAAGGGGTCCAGTCTGGCCCTTCAAATGAATCTGTGCAATGCTGAAATGACACTGAAGATATTAACAATAATAATAGTTCAGGTTCCACATTCAAACCAATTCAATCTCATGTTGGTCAGACCAATAAAACACTAACACTACATACTATACAATATTAAATGATAACCTAAAAATACTCACAACTCCAAATCTTATCATGTATTTACAGTAAAACAAAGTAGCATTTGACAAAAAATGTGATTAACCTGAACAATTATGAACAACCTGAAACGACTTAAAAGTCAGTTCAATTTTAACAATATTCTGTGAGTTATAATGTACAGTACATGTGTAAATGTTAAACTGAAATATAATATTGTTAAAATTACCCTTATCTTTTCAGTTTGTTCGTGTTTATTCGTGCTGCTTGAAAAAAGACAGTTTTTAGATGTGAACATTTTCGTCATATAATTTGACTTGTTTCACTCTAAAAACAGAGAAAACTTTGAAGTTGACATTATTTATACATTATTATGGTATTATTTTACTGGTTCGGCCCACTTCAGTTCAAATGTACCTGAATGTGGCCCCTGAGTGAAATGAGTTTGACACCCCTGCTCTACGCGTTAAACCAAAATAATTTCATGACTTCATCGAGAATTTAAAGAACACCGCATTTGACTTGGAACTGAAAAATTTCCGTCTTACCACAACAGCCACAAAAGGCTCCTGAAACTGCTGGTTGAGCATCTGAGTACTGACGTCAATACCCGAGAGCCAGCACCCATAGCCCGGGTGACTGTGGTACCAGCCAATAGCATTCTCCAAACGGCCGACCTGTGGGACAAATATTACACTTCATTTTTGTATTTAAGGATACAATCTAAAAAAAATTTCACATCTCTATATTACAAGCTACGTGGCCTGTGTGTGTGTGTATGTTTTACATGCATGTCTGCTTTTTAGCTCAAACACCAGACAGAGCTGACTCCTGCAGTTTGGGTCAAAGAAGATGTAGCAAAAACAGCAAGCTGATCGGACCGATATTTAGTAATTCTGTAATACAATATAGATTTACAATCACATTGCTGTGTCCAGAAAAACGTTGGCTGTGACTGCTGGACAAATGTAGTACAGCACGCACGAATACGCAACAGTATAAAAGCAACCACGTCTACAACCCGTGGATCCACATGGGTCAGTGCACTGGTCTGACCCTACTACTGCTGCTATTAATTATCTTTAAATTACAACTGTGAAATTTACGTTCAGTGATGTTGTACTTAATCTTAATACTGCAGTCAATATAGTGTGATTAAAACACAATGGTTTTGTTGTAAGAAAATACCAGACATGTCTACATACATTTGAGTGTTTGTGGTATTAAAGACGTGGGCAGTAATAGTGACAATCATTAATCCTCTATAACCCATATACTGATACTGACACAAATATGTTTCAATTACAATTTACTGATACATTTTTTAATTACAAAATGAGCAACAAATGACTAGCAAAGTAGATAGTTTAGCAGTGGCTGAGCAGACAAAGCACTAGCTGGAATGTACGATTACCGGTGCCTGTCCCACATACTGAGGTGCTCTTAAGCAAAACCCTGAACGCCCAAGTCTGAGCCACTGACGTGTGAAAGTGTGTGAGCTAGTGTGTCCTGTAGTCTAGCTTATATGAAGTGCAGTGTTATAATTTCACAATGGCAGTATACCAAGCTTACACGTTAGAATATATTTAGTGCACATATATAGAAATATTTTTTATAGACAGTTCTTACACATGCAGTAAAATTAGCACTAACTTACATTTTATATACAGTATTGTGCAAAAGCTTTCATTTGAAGCGTGTTTTTTAAGCTTGTCAATATACAAAATTAAAAGTTAATGGTCAACGAGAAAAATTAAGGAAATGTGTGCACAACAAACACAATATAATCAAAACGAAATGACTTCTACAACAACAACAACAACCAGTATTTAAGGCGACTTATGTTCCCATGACATATTCACCCAAACAATAAGAAACATGTCAGGTGTGTTGAATGAAATCTGGGGTAAAGCAGCTGAAGATTTGTTCAGTAAATATCACATTATTCTGACATATTTGAGACAAATCAAGTAGGAACAGTTTATATTAAGCACTCGACACTTTGTGGTGTATAGACACCAGTCTATTCTAAGACCTTTTTTTTAACAGCATAATGCCTGTTTATTCCAGATCCACCCTGATCCAAAGACAGAGTGGTTATGGATTCAGTGTAGTCAAAAACACGGTAATGCAACAGTCCTGTGCCCTCAGCATGAGACTGCGTTACTTTTCCGTAAACACATCCAGCAGCTGCACAGAGCAGGAGTGGCATCAGGTGGACGCGGCGGTGAGAACGGTCAGCACCCCCCCCCCCCCCCCGCCGCCAATTGCTGCTGGACAATATACAGACAGCGCTGCATCTGCAAGGCGGTGGTCATCATACAAGACAATCGCACCCTTATCACAGCCTTTTCTCCATGCTGCCATCGGGGAAAAGATTCAGGAGCATCCACTGCAGGACCAGCAGCCTTTTAAACAGCTGCTTCCCCCAGACTGAGAGCCCTGAACATGGAGGCAACGCCACCGTACCAGTGAACACACTCCGACTGCTGGCCACACTTATTTTAGTCTATTTTATCTAAAGTTACTGTTGTTTTTCGTATTTTATTACATTTTAGCTTAGTGTAAGTGATTACCTATTTATCTGCTATGCCTGATTTTACACTGCTTTAAAAAGTTTTTTACTACTAGTTCAATATCACATTCATATACCACAAGACAACTCTCGTGACCAGAAATGGCAGGGCAAGAGCCAGCAAAACAAAACAAGACAAAGCAAAACCAAACAAAACATACATAAGTGTACTGCCTGATTCGCAGAGACATGTTGACCTCTGATCTCCTAAGTCCTACAAGCCCTGCTTGGGTATATAGAGCTGAATCAATGTGGTATGCTGGTAAATTCCCTCCTCCATACCACATCTAAAACACAAAGGTGATAGATTAGGGTTATATTTATGAACTTTCTGTGGGTTAATATATATACCTAGTATTTATAGTAGAGGTGACTCCATCTGTGGATCGGTCTATACCTAGTATTTATAGTAGAGGTGACT
>JAPTHA010000014.1:15129714-15140334 GCA_029814585.1 Gymnapogon annona
GAGTTACAATGTGAATGTGTGCATGAGTGTGTATATGCAAGTCCAAGGGTCTATGGGGAGCCTTTAGGAGATGGGGGAGCTTCCCCGGGGAAGGGTGTTGAGGGGTGAGAAGGGAATTATAAAGAGGTTGTTTTTGCAAAATAGAGGAGTATGGTTGGGTCATTCATGTTGGGGTGCATGGGTAACTTAGTGTGTGAATAGTGAATAGGCTGTGAATAGTTCTTTATTATTATTATTTATCTATTTATTTTTTGTTTGTTTTTTGTATTTTTTTGGTGTTAGTGGTGTAGTATATTTAGGGATTCGATATCAGGTGTGAATGATTCACCACAATTGTGGTATATTGATGATCCAATATTGATGGTGTCTTATTGTTGCTGATGGGTTTTTTGTTTGTTTTTTTTTCTTTCCTTTATTTCCTTTTTTTTGTATTTTTATGTATGAACTATGAATACATTTTATATTTTTGATATAATACGTTGTAGAAATGGGGTCCCAGTAAGAATATAATGTAGAGTTTAAGGGGTAGGATTAAATAAGCTTTAACTTCTTCCTACCCCTTTTCGAACATAGTCTGCCAATTATGATATATCGTCAACTTTGTACTACTTGTAGTTTTGTTGTTGTTGTTTATTTGTTCCTTTTTTTTTTCTTTTGTTTGCATGGCTTGTACGAAATAAATTGAAGAAGAAATAGATAATGGTCCATGCTTCACCTGAGTGTCATTGGACGAGACGGACAGTCTGTCATCAGGCAGCGAAGGGGTGAAGCTGGCAGAGATGGGTGTGCCGGGGATGCCGTTGGCGTGGACGTGCTCATTGTCGCTACCCACGGTGCCCTCGTCCTCCAGGGAGCTCTGGGTGCCTTCTGTGGCCGTTTCAGCGGGCTCCGACTCCGCCGCCTCCCCAGACTCCTTAGTGTCGGAGCAGAGGTGCGCAGGGTCCAGGCAGTGCCCTGTGGACCAGTCCAATTAACAGAAGAGTCACACCGACGCCCCGGGATAAATAAACACCGTAAAAGACGCACTAGTGGAAGTGTAGGGTTCACTGCCAACAAGGAGATAATAAACCATTGTGTCTTAATTTGCGCGGACGTGATGTTCTGTTCAAGGACAACGAGAGGAAGTGACGGCGGCAGAGAAATAGTGTAAAAAGGAAGTAACAGGTTAAGTGAGGACTCGAGACTGCATTTCTGCAGCTGTCCGTTAAAGCCTGTTTGTCAAATCTCTGCTCAGGGGCAAAAAGTGTGTTAGAAAAACACAAGCCAAACACTTGTATGTGTGAGTTATTAGAGTTTTTTTTTCAGCAGTTGGAAAATAAAAAAGAAAAAAAAAGCCTTTTTTTTCTCTTTTTTAAAGTACCCCAGAAAAAGAAATAGCGCTTTGACTTGTTTTTGTCATGATTTTGGAGCACGTCAGGGAGTCTGACCTTACCTAAAATTACAGTGTATCTTCCGAGCAGCTTGGGCTGTTATGTATTTACGGAGGGGTGGGGGGGGTCGTGTTTACTAAGACTTTTGTGTCTTCTTGCAGACACATTTGGTACCAGGAGGGCTAGGTGTCAGTCTGCCTGGGCTTTACTTGCCCTTACAGGCACTTTTTGTCAAGAGTCAGTGAAGTTTACCTGAACCCTTGAATATGCATTTCAGGGAGGATTATAACTAGCATGAAATGTTCTCCGGCTGACAGGAGTGGGGACAAATTTGCAAGTGTTTTGCGGAACCAACAGATGACAAGAAGTGGCGATGCTGTGATGTGGCTGCTGCTGCTGCTGCTTGAGCTTGGAATGTACTATGACAAATAACCCTGACAGTTTATTTGCAGAGGGATATATGAGGAATATTTTTTTTGTTTGTTTTTTTACAAACTTCTGCTTTTAATTTAGTTTAAAAAAACCCCCAGCAAAAACATACTAACTAATGACCTTTAGTAGCCGGTCTTACCTCCTGCAACAGTGTTAACCACCTCTTGTAGTATACTCTGGACGATTTCCTGAGCCTTCTCCTCATAGTTTGGTGTCTCTTCGTCCTCCAAATCACCGGCCTCTGAATGCTGCTGGGCCTCTGCGTCTGAACACAACGCACACAAACACTTTGAAAAACATCCTTTTTGCGTAGTTGAAAGGTGTAGGGTGTTTGGTGCTTTTGATGTAACTAATAAAAAAACTACCTTTTCATCTTGCTCTTTTTTACTCTACACTAGTCCTTTCAGTGAATAACCCGCTCTAGTGTTGAATGCTGTGTCAAATCATTTGTACAGTAAACGCCGGTTGCATAACGTTGCATAAATTGCCATGAGAAAGGTTTTTAAGGTGCATGTTGGGCATTTTTAACGTAGCCCTTTACACTCTCTAGGAAGAAACATAAGAGATGGGAATTAGGTATAAAAATATGTGAGGTGATGTGTTTCATTTGCGTGGGTGAAATGTTTTTGGCGTGAACAGTTAATTAATGCAATTAAATGAGGTTTCCCCAAAGTAAATTTTACATTAGTAGATTTACATTTGAGCAAAAGATTACATGATCCACCAAAACTGAAAACAGTGATTTAAGAATCAGAGAACCATCTTTAGATTAATGTAAATGAAAAGTGGGTGTACACACACACACACACACACACACACACACACACACACACACACACACATACACATATATATTATATATACATACACATAGGGGAGCAAAAATAAATTCTTTATGATAATTTTGGTAGATTTATAATTTTGTTTTATTCAGGTCTCTTGGTTATGCATTGATAGAGTGTAAAGGTATTACATTTTCCGAATATAAAAATACACGAGAGTGAAATAAACTCTTCTGAGTGTCCTTACTCTGTGCTGCTGCAGTGGCCTGGTCCGCTTCAGTCTGTTCGTTTTCAGCCACGCAGAACTCCGAGCCGTTCTCTGGATCTGGACTCTCGTAAACAGGCCCCTGCTCTCCCGCCTCCTCCTGGTCTCCAGACACACACCTGCTACTGCCCTCCGGGGCTGGAGTGGAAGGGGTGGACGGGGTGGATGGGATGGATGGGATGGTAACGCTGGGAGTTGCGGGGCTGACGGGCCCGTTGGCCTCTGGGACCAGACCCTTAGGCGGCGGGTGAATGTGAGTCTGCAGCTGCGGGGAGTCGGGCTCCGTGTGCTGCGTGACCGGGGAGTGCTGCCGGTGTCGCTCTCTCTCCAGCTGCTTCGCTTCCTGAAGCTATGGGGGTTAAAAGGGGAAACACACACACACATACACACGTACGAGGAGGTAGACGGATAGCACACACATGCAAAACCAAAAGCATTCACAGAACACACACACAAACACACACAAACACATAAAAAAAGACAGGTTAATGCACGCGACAGCTTCAACTGGTGTGAATAACTTGTCGACTTCCCCTGAGGACTCGCTGAGCCCGAAGCGGAGCTATGACACTTCCACATGTCTACGCAGAGTCACATTTGTTTAACACTGGGACTCTGTCAGCTTATATGTACAACAACTGAAATCTACGCTACAGGAACAAACCCACAGGTGGTCGGACATGCTAAGAAAAAAAAGAAAAGTTAACTTTACAGAATCAATTCACGCCGCCTCCTATGAACTCAATCTATTTCAGCCTCGAAGGAAGTTTTTCTGCTGGAAAATGGCTCATACAGGCATGTCATGACAGATGTGTCATGGCTGACATGTGCGCTACTGCTGCCGCTGATATAAAATGCTGGAAACTGCGGCTTTACTTTAGCTTGGTGTGTCATGAGCCAGAAGTGGGTCACGAGGCATTGGTAACCAGAAGTAAATACTACAACAGTGGATATGTAGCTGTGCTCAGACATTAGACTTCTTCATGGGTGCAGTCAAAGTGGGTTTCTACTGCTCGCTTCTGCCCATCACAAAAAGGAAAGTGCTTGTGGTGTGTGTACTCGCACAGGTCACTGTTTAATAATACAAACACTAATACAAGTTTCCGGAAACGGCTGCGGACATATACAAGCAGTGGAACGTTCTCTCAGCCAAGCTAAAAAAACAACAGCCCATGGTGCATTTTCAAACCAAGTGCATTTATAGTCTGGTCAGAATTAATGTTATGAAAACAAACGACAGACTTAGGAGGGAAAAAAAAAAAAAAAAGCACAGTAACTGAAGAGAAAAATGCGCTATAGATGGAAATACAAACAGTGTGACACATTTACAAAACAATGGTGATAGACGGTGACCCTTCTGCCCACGGTAGATTAGCTTTTAAACAAATAAGCGTAATTAGATTGATAAATTTGCCAAGGAAGAATGGTAACCAATGTGAATTTGTAACGGACAGTCTGCTTTGTGTCACCGCCGACCGTTTATGATATCTGCTCATGGTGTCTGTGTAGGCCCTCATTTACCCCGTTCATATCCTTCTTCTCCCCTCACAAGGCGAGGCACTAACTATATTCCTCCCCGACTTCATACATAAACTGCTTTTATTAAACCCATCACACTATGATTCGAAAAACCATGCTGCCGTCGCGAGCTATTCGTTGCAAATTAAATGAGCCGGCTGCTATTGTCACAGTCACATCTAAGCTGCTGGATTCAATAATGCAAAAACTCCCGACTCAAACAATTAGTATTGGATATAAGCACACGCTAACGAGGGCAGACAAACGCACCTGCACTGGAGGGGACAGCCGAGACAGCGCAAACAAACTAAGCTCATTATTGAAATGCCACCTCAGTCGGATAGTGAAGGCTGAGGCTGTGTGTGAGTGACTGACACAAACACTGTGTGTGTATATATGTAGATATGCGGGTGATCACAGCGTGCTGAGCTGCAGTCGGGAGGGGAGCGCGCACACATACGCGGCGCAGAACGTGGAACTCCCCCGTGTAGCAGCGCGACGCTACACAGACAATGACAACACAACAATAAGCCACGGCCTCAAAGTCTGCCTTGTCTATCTCTACCCCTGACTGCCTCTTTCCATTTCCCTGCCTGTGTCTCGCATAATGCCGGTCGATGCGCTGCTCTGAAATAACCGCATTAGTGGAGAAAGAAAACATAACAGGAAAGACGCGGGCTCAGCTGACCCGCCGAGCGACATTTGCCGCGCTCGGGAGTGGATGTAAAAACTAAAAAATGTGAAATAGGTGCTCGGAAAAGCGAGATGATTTGTAGGCACGTCAAACAGAAGCCACGGCAAGCATGTGGTGGAAGAAGAAGAAGTACACAGCATACCTGCTCCAGTGCAGCACAGGAGCAAAGGAAGGAAACGGGATGAGTGCATGGGTGGATGGAGTAAAAGCTCAATGCGCAAACACAGACACACAGAGAAGAGTTCAGAAGAGTTCTGATCAGGCAAGTCAGGGCAAGTCCTGCGCGCTTTTACCTGGCGGTCACGCTTTCTGGAGGCCAGAGACCAAGATAGCTTGTGATTTGTAAGCTATGTGTCCAAAAGGAAGGGAGGGAGGGAGGCAGGTGAGGAGGGAAAAAGTGTCATTCAAAAAGAAAAAGATGACATTAGAGCAAGCTTTTCTTTTTTTTTTTTTTTTGAAGGCAACACCTATAATGTCCCTCTGGACATATAGCAAACAACAGATTTGAATTAAAATCAGGAAGAGGTGACTTGAGTAAACCGTCTTGAGCAAAGACTCGCTGAATATATTGTTTGTATTCTATTACCGTCCAATCTGACTCTGCGTGCCGCGTTTTAAAACGGCGCACACGTTGGCGTCTTAACAATTTGATCCTACACACAGCTACACTACTTTATCTTGTTTTGTTTTTTGTCAGTGTCACATTTCAGTCAGGTAGTGGCTGGAGAAAGAAGCTGCCCTCTTTCTCTGGAGACTCTGTGTGTTTACTCTGCAAACAGCGCCAGTGAAACATCTCTACAGAGAGGCGGGACATACTGCTTGGTTCTCCATGCGTGCAAAGATGACATTGAGCATCTGTGTGAGCGTGGCCTTGGCTGTGGTCTGGTTGATGAGGTTCTTGCTGGCCAGGTAGATGTTGTAACAGGTGCGGACGGCCTGCAGGACCGTGCCCTCGTGGATTTCTATGTGCTGGGAGGTCACCGCTGTCAACAGAGCCTGGAGACGCAGGAGAAAACAAAATAGGGGATTTACACACAATTCCTGCATTATGTCTCTGAAGCCTCTTTCATAAACGCCCCGGAAATATTACATGTCAGTGTCATATTTAAGCAGCGCCGCTTTATTTGCCTTCGGGTACTTTTACTGGCCCCCAACCTGGTTGCATAAGACATCTAACTCTTTCCTGTCAGATCACATTAACAGATGTGCTGCAGCAGCCACGAGAGGAGCACAGTCATTTTTGTTTGTTTTTTTTACAAACTATAATTTCATACTCGACACTGCGACAGCGTTACCCAAACTCAACGTCATTCTCTTCAATTAGAGGGAAACGTATTTACGCCCGCCTCCACTCAAATTACATCACAGGAGGGCATTTTCTCCCGCGACCTCGGCGAAGTTTCCAAAAAACTGAAAATAAAAATACTAAACGGGTGGGATGCGATGCAACAATTACCACTATACGAATTGCTTAATGAAGAGTCTGCTCTGAATTATGATCCATTTACGCTGTAATTACACACCAACGACCCATCCTCTGAAATGACGTATTGATGAATGTGCTAAAAATAATGTTTACGTTCCCACATAAATGCTCTGAAGCGCCATCGCGGGTGAAGGAAAGCGTCCCGACTATACAGAGATGCATAAAAAAAAACGCAGCTTGGCCGACGTGTGGATGAGATACAGTGATGCGTTTTGGGTAAATGAGCTCTGATTGGTAATAACGGATGATGTAGTGGAGGAGCGCACCTTAATAATTTGCAGTTGTACGCCTTCGTCGGTCTGCGGTCCCTGGAAACAAGCACAGATGGTCTCGATGATCCTGTCTATGAGCTTCTTGCCCGGGGCTGTGCTGTCGGGGGCGCTGCCTGTCAGGTGGCCGTACGCTATCAGCTTCTACAAGTTAAATACGTATATGAACACACACACACACACACACACACACATACACACAACCAGGATTAACCACAGAGGCACAGACTGCGATGTTAAGTGTAATAACCTCCTGTTGTAATGGCGTAACCCCCAACTGCCGTGTGAATTTACAGGGTGTCCGTAGGGTGGACGTGTCGGCGGGTCGTCTCAGGGCTCATGATCCCGACAACGTGGTTTAAAAACTTTGATGATCACTGAACACACAGTACAAATCCCAGCAGCAAATCTCATCTATGTATTTATTTTTTTAAGTTGTAAAGGGACTGTGCGGAAACCCTGTACATTTCAGAGTCTACTCCTCAAAGATGGACTTCCATATGGAAACGCTGCTGCCCACCTTTTGGGGGGATGGGGGGGGTCTACAGTTTTGACTTGTCCTGCCACTGACCTGTAAACAGTCGAGCGAGGTGATGACTATGCGGGGACATTTGGACTGACATGCCAGCTCAAACGGCAAGAAGTACTTGTCGGCTTCAATGAAGTTGGTCTTGGATTTGATTGGCGGTAAAGTGCTGGAACCCGATTTGCCGTCTCCACTGGGTGGGCTAAGGAGAGAATAGAAGAAGAAAAAAAAAAAAGAAGATAAGAGAGTGAGAGGTAAACACAGCCATCGCACGGTCCAGTCTGTCAAACACAGTCGCCAGAAGAGAAGCCGAGTTCAAAAATCCTCCTGACACCCTCGCCATCCTCTTGACATCGGGGTGAGACTAACTGTGCGTGAAAGAGTGTGCGCTAAGAACGGCATGTTTCGCTGTACAGAACAACCTCTGCTCATCCACCACACTAAATGTGCTACATCTTTAAAAATGTGTGTCCTTGTATCTTACTCCTCGGGGGAAAACACAAGACCATTTTTTTTTTTTTTATTACAGTGAATTTAATGTAGTGTCTCAGCGCTTCAAATTTTTTCTCCACCTGATCTCTCGGAGGAGACGCAGTAATTCTAGAAACCTGCTATTTAGATTTAGATTTCTGCCATGCGTTCATGTGTTTCGTGTGTTGGTGCTGACCATGCACCTTCGGACCGGTTATGAACCCTAAATCACAAGTCAGAGGTGTTTTTTTTTTTTTTTTTTCAGATTTTTTTTTAAAGACCAGCTGTAAAGAACTGAAGAAATATGGACCGGTGCTTTTATCAGCTATGTGTGCTCAGCATCCCCGAGCAAAACTACCACACCCAAACTGCACTAGCAAGAGTAAGAGGAAGAGAGAGGAGTGGAGAGGGAGGGAGGGAGACAGATAGCGAGGGAGGGGTTACATTGTTTATGTCTTGGCGATGAAAAGGGATGACTTCAGCTGTTTTAGAGGGACAACCTCACTGAGGGTAGCAGGATACAATCACAGAGAGAATCTGAAGAACACAGCGGGGATGAGGAGAACCGTAAAAAAAGAAAAGGAGGGGGAAAAAAAACAACAGCCTTAAAACAGGGCAGGAAACACAAATGGGAACCGATAACGTGGATTTCAAGAGACCACCAGGAGGAAAGAAAGGAAATAAAGGAGAGAGTGTACTAAAGGCAAAGGAGACAGAGAGATTATTTCCAATAGCTCTTGATGTACTGAATAATGTGAATTAAAAAGGGATGAGGTCAATTATTTGGAAAATAAGGGGAGTAAAAAAAAAAAAAAAATGGCTCCCGTCCGTTGTTATTGCAGAGCTGTGATTCAGCAAAGAGGAGCCACTATCCTGGCTCATGTGCACGCTCTGATCTGTCTGGGTCTCAGCCATTGTGCAGAGTGTCTGCAGGGAGCTGCTCTGGCTTATTGCTGGATTCCCTGCTTAATGTCGGCCATCCCGCTTCACTCAGCCCATCCTCCACAGGCTTAAGACTGCTTATTAACATCGTATGGAGGCTCAGTAACATCTGATATGCGCTTATGGTAAAAAAGCTTGACAGTTCCGTTCTATGGAGTTGGCAGCTGACAAAAAAAAATAAATAAATAACCTGCCTGAACTCGAGTTTTTATAATGAGACGCAATTTGAAGTAAGTTTTAAAAAGGGGCTCTACCTCGTATTGATGTTGCAAAACTCTCGACACCTGGGGAAAGTCACGCGCCACAACACGCCGACGAATCCATGCAACGTGCACCACCCACAGCCTGCGTCACTCAATTATAAAGCGCCTCGTTTACACACGTCTGCATCATGGGATCTTCAAGTTTTCCTTTTCGATCCAATAATATAAGGTGTCTCCAGTATAACTTCGGAACTCTTCATTTTCAGTTGTCTAATGATCATTTCAGGCCATTTTGCCAAATACAAATATTATACGCAACTCATTTAATTAAAAGTGTACGCAGATGTCTTTTGATAACCGAATTTCCTGACTGTTATGTCAGTGCACGTACATATTTACCATGATCTCCTCTGAGGCCGACTGTTCACTTTCTGTCTCATATCACAAGAATACGAAAAAGCATAAGAAAGAATAAGAAGAATAAGAAAAATAAACTGCATTTTATTAACTACATTTATCTTCTGAGTGTCTCGTGGTAGTCTGGCAACAATTTCACTAGTTTCTGCCCCTTTTCCCTCGAGTCTCTTCCACAATTTCCCAGGCTTTAGTCATGGTTCAATCGTCATACTTTTGGCAGAGTTTCATGAAAATCGACGCAGTGGGTTTATTTTTTTTTGTTTCTGTTTTGCATAATACCGCTGACAGACAGGCAGAGGGACAGACAACCAAACGGGAGTGATCACGTAACATCCACAGCAAGGGTAAATATAGTTCTGCATCATTAAAATAGCACCGTGGCAGGAAACACTTTATTTCTACTATCCGTCTCTACTGAAGATGTCCTTGTTTAAACCGGATTTGTACGTGATGGAGCTGCACAGTAAATGGACACAGACAGCCAATTTAATAGGACCGCGGCGTCACGGAAAGTGTATTTGTATTCTTGAGTACGACTCGGAGACTATTGCATCTATATTAGATGAAAAATAGACGAGATGTAAAGCACCCGAGTTGAATCCAAAAGCAGACGTGTTGGTGCCGCTGCAGGTAGTTTTTGTTTCTGTCGATCCTTGATCTAGAAGTCCGAAGCGTAACGCAAATGGTCTGAACAAAGTTGGCGACTGTTCCTGACAGAACCGACATATAGGACCAGAAAGAAATAATGGGGAATAAAGGCAGAGGGAGGGCGGAAGACGGTGGTGGAAAAGGGAACAGGGGTGGGCGGGGGGCTGGATGGATGGATGGATGGATGGAGGGGTGGGGGGGGTGTAGTGAGGGATAAAAATGAGATGGCAGGAGGAAGAAAGCATGGGGATGAGGAGAGGTAGCACTCATGCCACATTTCATTCCAAACCCCACGTTACTTGGCAGCCGATACACAAGCACAAGCAGAAACACACACACACACACACACAAACAAACAACAACAACACACTGCTTCTCAAAAGCAAGTTGAGCATTAGGCAGGGGTTTGTGAAGAAAGCCATTAATGAGCAGGCGAGGGGGCCAAGCAGCGACAAACAAAAACACTCTAGAAGCTGCGCTCTCACACACACACACACACACACACACACACACACACACACACACACACACACACAAAACCACACAAACACAAAACACACACATACACAAACACACAGACACACACACCACACACCA
>JAPTHA010000014.1:15238571-15248674 GCA_029814585.1 Gymnapogon annona
TTTATCTTTCTCAGTTACATATTAGTGTTGGAACCTGTTTAATAATAGTAATGTATATTTAGAGCAGATATACCTTTGTTTGTCCCACTCGGGGAAATTTCAGAATTTTGCACCTCCTTTTTTTTTAAGGCTTTAGTAAAAAAAAAGTATAAACACAACAACAACAAAAAAAAGAGGACACTTCGAAAAGGAGACCTACAATAGTGGAAAACACCCAGAAAAACCCGAGTATGACCGCAGGCTATCTCGCATTGATTGTCCGCTTCTTGCTCATGCTCTTTTCTTACGCCACGGTTGACGGAGTGAGAAATAAAACACACACTTTACACACACACACACCACCAGAGAAGGCTGCGAGAGCTCTACATCAGATTTATTGTTCATGTGGGGCTTTAATATATGAAGCCCGAGGAAGCAAAGGTATTAATTGACTTTGATTTAACGGGGTCTTTATAGCCTCGACCTTTTTTACGACCCAGCCTCGCATCGGAGCCATACATGTCTCACGTTACCCTCCGACCTGCACTTGGCCACCAGCTAATATACCTCACATCACCTCCCAGGTTCTGCACTGTCCGGTGTGTGGATATCCGTTAACCTCCACGACACCTTTGGCCTCCTTTAAACCCTGCCTTAGTGTTTAGGTTGTGGCGCGGCGCCTCATCTGAATGTGAGGTGAACGGGAGGTGAAGATGAATATAGGCGGGTGACCTCGTCACCTGCAGCTCGCCACATGTAGTTAAGCATCACTTTGATCCCCCCAACACAAGGTCACTCTCAGTGGGCGTGAGATGGTAAATCAACGCTCAGCAGCCGCAGGCCTGTGGGTCACATGTGAACCGCTAGAGCTGTCCACCCCATCTAACCCTGAGACTGTTCATACAGTACTATACATGGAAGAAATCACCGTGTGTGTGTGTGTGTGTGGGTGTGTGTGTGTGTGGATACAATATTTTTTTAAATCTATTTTCTTCTTATATTAAAGGAACTCCAAAAACTGTATTTGGAAAAAAAGTCTAATCCTCTGCTCTCTTCTCCTCATCTCTCCTCTCCTCCCCTGTCCTCCCCTCACTTCTCTTCACCTCTCCTCTCTTCCCCTCTGCTCTTCTCCTGTCCTCTTCCCCTTTCCTCTCTTCTCCTCACCTCTCTTCTCCTCCCCTCTTCTCTCTCCTCTTCTCCTCACCTCTTCTTTCCAAAACCTCCCCTCACCTCTCTTCTCCTCCCCTCTCTTCTCCTCTCCCCTCTTCTCTTCTCCTCACCTCTCCTTTCTTCTCGTCACCTTTCTTCTCCTCACCTCCCCTCTTCTCCTCACCTCCTCTCTTCTCCTCCTCACCTCACCTCTCCTCTTCTCCTCACCTCTCCTCTCCCCTCTCCTCTCATCTCCCCTCCTCTCTTCTCCTCTCCTTACCTCTCTTCTCCTCACCTCACCTCTCTTCTCCTCTCCACTCCTCATCTCTCCTCTCCTCCTCTCCCCACTCCTCTCCCATTCCCTTCCTTTTTCTCCCCTGCTCTTCTCTCCCCATCCTCCTTCCTCCTCCTCTCAGAATTGCATGTTGCTGGGTGGCAGGAAAAACACAGAGGTCCCCCTGGAGGGTTACCTGGTGGCTCCTATCCAGAGGATTTGCAAGTACCCCTTGCTGCTCAGAGTGAGTATGATTCTGTTACCCATGTATTATGGCCATGCCACACCCAGGTGCCACCTCTGGAGCACAAGCCTCTACTCCACGTCTTTCACCCGACACCACCTAGTCATTACTTTCTGCTGTCTGCCTCCATCCACTTCCACCGCTCCCTCGCTAATGAAACACCGCTCCCGTATTCTGACACATCTTTGCCGTCGTTCCCGGCGCACAACCGCACCGCAGAAAAAAAAACACAAGACCTATCATCACCTCCCCTGCCTGACTGCCGCTCATTCGCACACTTTGACTGGACTCATTCATACCTGTGCTCTCGGTTGTTAGTTTAGAAATTTCCATTTTCCCAACGTGAAAAGTGAGCGAAACAGAATACACTTTCAAAGAGTTGTTTGAGTAAGCGATCCACGCCGTCCCATCTCATTCATCTTGTTATGATCTATTAATTCACCCAGGCGTTCTCTAAACAGCCACCAGCACGGACACAGAGATGTAGTAATAATAGGGGGTAATCTGACGCTCTGCCATTTGAAGTCTTACAGCTGCCAGGGCCTCCTCCTCCTCTGCGTAAAATGCCACAGATAGCCATCAGTGACTCCAGATATATCCAGAACAGTGCAAATCAGCCTTATAGTAGCTGACATGCTTCAACATAGTGTTTAGACTATAAACGCCATGCCGTTTACTAGATCGTAGCATGCAGTACCAAGGATTTTATAAACTTAAGACACCACAAGGTAAATAACTGTGTGTTGCGTCTGAAAGTGTGTTTCCTGGAGTGAAGATTCAGATTCAGAGCCACACGTCACACACTTCAGATGAAGTTAGAAAACTGTCTTCACCTATAAATTTATAAATGTGTGCGGTTCTCATTTCTGCAGGAGCTGCTGAAAAGGACCCCCAAGAAGCACAATGACTACGTCCTGGTCCAGGAGTCTCTGCAGGTAATGAAGGCAGTGTGCTCCAACATCAACGAAGCAAAGAGGCAAATGGAGAAGCTGGAGATTTTGGAAGAATGGCAATCCCACATCGAGGGCTGGGAGGTAAAAAAGCATTTCAAACGCAGCGTTATGGAGTTTTCATCCAGTAACTTAAGCAGCAGAACTGGTGGAGGTCCTGGAGTGTGGTGCTGTCAGGTTAGGGTTTCAGGTTTTTCATTCCCTGCAAACTCGGTTAAGTTTTCCCTGCCAAAGCTCAAAGTCATGACTTATTTAAAGCCACTTAGCCCCAGTTCAGCTGGCGTTTCAACAAGAATTCCAAGTGGCGTGACTTTTGTAGCCTTTTAAGCTTTCTTGTTCTGCCCGGGAACAATGAATCGTATTCACAATGGCCAAATTCTTTCCGCCTGGATGAGCATGTAGTTAAAGCTGCCATGCTTTTGAGTGACTGATCCAATCATCATCAGGTAGACCACACTTTAGATTAGTTTTCGTCCCGAGCCCTGGGATGTCTTAATAACAGGTCAGTAGGTCTAAGTAGAAAGAACAGTGGTGGTAATTGTATGGGAAAAAAAAAGCTGGGCTGTTTATGTAATGGACCTGGCGTCTTCCGAATTGGGCCTAAAGGCTTCCCGTACACACGCAGACGAAGACACGATGTCGGTGTTGATACAGCTTTTGGATGAAAGGGCAGGCACTAGCCCACTGTTGTTACTGAATAAAACTGCCTTAAACTGCTATTCAGAGCTGGCAGTAAATAAACACTGCTACGTAGTACTGGCTTAGGTGATTTCTTCGGGCTGACGGGTGCAAATACACAGGCAGAGTTAAAAGTCTATGAATAGCGTGATCAGAATGGAGCTCCGTGATGGGTGGGGTATCTTGTACTCGACACGGTCCTGGCTGCAGCTCCTATGCAGTTTCCCTTCAGCACTTTTATTAATTGTAAACATTAGCTCATTCTGGATCAGGACCCTCCGACTGCCGCACGCCAGGATCTGCCCCTCTTAAATGAGATCGAAAAAAAAAAAGGCGCCCCTAAAAACTGAGCGAAACAGAAAAAAAAAACAAAGCGACCTGAACCCCTGGGTTGCATCTTGTGTTTCTGCGTGGGTGTTTTTTTGGAATGGCGGCAGCATCGAGGAGTGATTGGAAGAGCCGCTGTTTTTTCCGTTGCCGCTCCTCCGCCTCGGCTGATTGCTTGTTAGCGTTGACCTGCTCCACAGCTGGCCGGCCTCAGGGCATCCTGGCAGGTTCACTTCGCGTGGGAGAGACGGGGCGACGGTCACCGTGACGACTGCCAGTATTTGTCAGGGCGGTGATTGGCACCGGCTTAAAGTGTCTGTGTTTTGTCACCGTGTGGCATGAAAACATGTTAATTTTAGACGAGGTCATAGCATGTTACGGCGTCTGTTCTGTTGTTCAGTTTAATTAGTGTTGTTAAAGTCAACTTTTTCTCCTCGATCTGGCTTCCAGTCTTTTTTTTTTTCAAAATAAGAATCCAGTTAAAAAAAAAAACCCAAAAAACCCCCAACTCCCATCTCTCCAGCTCATTGACAAATGACTCTTCAGAATTAATATAAACCTGTCCACTATTCTTTTCCCTTAATTAACAGCTTATCCTGTTCTGTCATTCATAATTCTTTATCCTGTTCTGCACTGGTTATGTTTGGCAGTAGTTTGGCTATAAAAATAGAGGGTTGAAATTTAGACAAAACAGATGACTGAGGGTTTTTAAAGTGTTGCTCGAGTTTTGAGACCAGTTCCCTGAATAACCTCTCTGCGCTCTGAGCTTTACGTTGGATCGAGAGCAACGTGAGGAGTGATAGGAAAAATGTGTCAAGTGAAAGAACCGCTTAAAGGGGTACCGAAAGGAGTGGATGGGCAGAGGGTTGTGTTTTAAGCGTAACATAAAGAGGAAGTGGTGGTGCTTGGGTTCAGGAAATGCAGCTTTATAGTCCAGTCTTGTACCATGTTGCCATTGGCCCCTTCAAGACTCGCTGGCCTTTCTCCGTGTCTGCTGTACACACATTCACCGGCTGCAAATGACTTTAACATCTGGTCGTAGGCTGCGGAGTCAAAAAAAGACCCTAAAAGAGCAGGAGAGGGAGAGAGAGAGGGAGGAAAAAAAAGTGTGGGGGGGAGGAATGAAACAGATAGAGGAATAGCCGAGGGAATCGGGTGGAGGAGGGGGAAGAAAAGTGAGAGATAATCAGCAGAAGAGGGAGGAGAAGGAGAATCAAAAGGGTGAGGAGAGAGAGAGAGAGAGAGAAAGAGAGGAGGGGGAAAAAAAATTTTGGGAGAAGTTTTGGCCGGCTGATGTCTCCAGCAGGAGGAAATGCTTAGCACATTTTCCGGCTCCGTGCACATGGGAGTTATTTTTAGCTCCGAAGGGCTGATCAAACGTGGAACATAAATTCCCAGAACGGGCAAGGTAAAGGGAAAAGACAGCGCATTGGATGACATGCAGCAGGGTCCCTCACCTATAGGGCGAACCAGCGCCGCAACGCAGCACACGGTCCGACTGGACAGGATGTTATTCTATAGAAGCGATTAACTAGTGCACATTTTAACGTCCCACAGCAATCTATGCTGGAGGAAACGGGGAGTGTTTTTACAGACCCCTGAGAGAGGGAACAGGAAAGGCTGGGCTTTGTAATCCCTCCGCCTGTTTGAGAGAATATGTGTGAACATGCAGCCGGGGATAGAAATGGCGTCTGATGTGCAAAAACCCCTCTCTGTCAGATAGATCTGTCCACGTCCAGACATCTTTGTTTTAATGCCTGCTGTTTATATTCCCTTTTTGTTTTTTGTGCAGGGCTCCAACATCACAGACACGTGCACCGAGATGCTCATGCACGGCGTTCTGCTGAAGATTTCCGCCGGAAACATTCAAGAGAGGATCTTCTTCCTGTTTGACAAGCTTCTGGTGTATTGCAAGAAGAAGAACAGGTGGCTGCGCCGTCCTAGCCGTTGTATCCACTGCCCTATAGGCAGAGTCCACAAAGCAGGAGGACGATTTAAAAAGAGTGTGCTTTTATGAAGGGGAAGGAAAATATTGAGTCTAGTCATACTTAAGTGTTTATGCTAATGTCCTTCTATTCTTACACACGTACAGGCCTTTTATTTAAAGCATTGGACTTCATAAATAATTCACCTTACTAGTTCCACTGCTTTTTAAAGAGGAGGAAGTACTGTTTTGTGTGAGCAAAAGAATATTTATGCAGGAGAAGAGACAAAAAAAAAAGTATTTGGGGAACTGGGGGCATGTGCTTATCATAGGTGGGTGTATTAACTGTCATCACTCGACATTTCCTTTTTTATTATATCTTTTTTATCTCCCACACACTTTCCTATAGGTGCTTAGTGATGTGACATACATTGTGATCTGCAAGAGGTGATTCAGGAAATATTTGCTGATTGCAGTCTCTTGTCGCGCTTCTACAGACAGAATGAATAGATCCGCTCTGTGGAAAACCCTGTGTATTCAGCCAAGTCCATACTGCTCACAGTGAGATACCGGTACAGTCGCTAACAATGCTGCTGTGTCCATTGTGTACAGTTCTGGCACCTTTTCTTCAGCCACCACCTGCTAAGCTGCCACCTGCTTTGATTTGCTTTTACCTGTTATATGCAGTTTAGTTTCTGCAGGTACTAAATCCATTTACTGGCCTTATTTAGAAAGAAGAGAGAATGGGAAAAAAAACCCAAAAAGCACACCCTCAAGTTCAATAATTTGCCTCAGTTTAATGTTTTCTTGACTGAAGTTGATTTGCGCTGCACGAGCGATTGTCAGATGAGTGCAATTAGTCTCAGGGAGCGTCCTGTAAGAGTGCCGAGCGAAACACGATCAAACGGCAATGACGCAAAGTGATTAATCCGTGTCATGCGGCTGTCTGTTTTTCAAGGCGCTTAAAAAACAGCAAGGCGGCCACGGAGGGTCCACGCTACCTGTTCAGAGGTCGAATCAACACGGAGGTGATGGAAGTGGAAAATGTAGACGACGGCACGGGTGAGTGGACCTGGAAAAAGACCCCGGCATTTACACCGGAGCCAACAGTTGGCGTTTCTTTTCCTGGATTTGCTCAACTCCATCTCAGGTTCCGTTCAGAAATGTATAAAAAAAAAATAAAATAAAAAAAGTAGGCATGAGAGTTAACAAGTTAACTTGGTTTTATTTTATACTGGGATTTACCTATAAACATTTTTCTAGACGTCTATAGTTACATATCCCCGGGACTGTTCTGCTGCTGGTACTTGTTGAACTCGAGCCCTTGTGTCTTTTGGCTCGACGCAGCCACTGATTATCATTTATATTTGTAGAAGCCATCATTTCCCTTCCAGTGGCCCTAGATGGGCAGTAATATTGGGTGTTTTTGGTGAGAGATGGATGGGCTTGGGTCTGGACGGGGAGAGGAAGGATAAACACGTGAGGCAGGCAGTGGCGCAGTAACTCGTGGGTGTTCCGCACCACAGACGGGAGATCTCCAGCCGAAATCCAGGGCGACAGGAGTATTTTCGCTTAGATTCCTACGCAATTAAAGCGCTTGCCACTTTTTCCCAGGCACACACTTGCTGCCTGAGGTTTGAAAAACGCCCTCGAGGCATACCATATAAAGGACACCACACTGTAGATGCTTTTAGACGTGATTGTAATTGATGATTGTAATGGTTTGCTTTTTGTTACACACCCTTGGGGTGGGGGGGTAAAAAAAAAAAATCACAAGTCAGGCAGGGGAGGCACTCGCCCTGTTCCCTAAGAGATGGAAAGAATGGCAGTGATTTGACGAGAAGGGCCAAGAGTTCATTTCCATTTTGAGGAGGTTTTGACATTCTTAACATTTATATTTGAATGGAGATGGTGAACCACAAGCAGCCGCGAGCTCAGACAGAGTATTTTGAGGAGTCGGTAGTAAATAATTCTGATGGATAGTCCTCCTCCTGTATGTGTGTCCTCTCATTTATCTCATTAAAGTAGAAAAGTGATAATCAATGACACACTCAATAGAGAGGCTAAGGGCTGGCCCTGGAGTGGAAGAAAATGAGTCTAGAGGGTTTGTACTTACATAGGATGCATTATTCTGCATGAGTTTGGTAGAGAATATGTCACACTAAATGTCACACTAAAGCAGAAAAAAAAGCCTGAATTAATTAAAACAAGTTATTTTCCTGCTTTTTCTTATATAAGATTCTCCATTGTGCTCACATTGCAGTTTCCAGGCTTGATTTTGTTTCTCCTTATATATATATATGTATGCATGTGTGTGTGTGTGTGTATACTATATGTTTTATCTTCTAAGTTACACGGTGCATTTGAGCTGAGCACCTCATTTTGTTACATCCTACAGAGTAATGACAATAATGTCCATTTATTCTATAATAATAAGGGTGAATCCACTTGTGTGTGTAACTTTATTAACAGTAACAACATAACATGAGTAACGGCCTCTACAACCAAAGAACCAAACACACACATTTGTTTTGGGTTCATTTTTCCAGCTTGGGGGTTTCAGTGTAGCTAATGCTAATGAGTTATGTATTTGTTGCAATGTAGCTAATGCTAATATATGGTGTGTTAGTTTCAACGTAGCTAATTTGTTTCCCTACATGTGCTATATACAGTGATACAGTTATATTTATTTACTAATCCTCAGTTTATATTTCTTTCTTTCTTGTTCAAAGGTACTCATCTACATTTTGCTGCTGTAATACTGTAAATCTCCCCACTATGGGACAAATAATAATATTATTAATTATTATATATTAATATATAGGTATATAATATTGATATATATACTATATTAATATATAGTAATAATATTCATATATGAGCTCTTGGAGGTTTTATATTTCTTATAATTGGGATGAAGTATTTCAACAAAAAATTGTTTTATGTTGAATTAAAAACTCAAACGCCCACAAAGAAAAATCTAAACTCCACACAAGCCCAAACTTTGCCTGTAATGACATAATAACAGGCTGACTCTGGGTCAGCGCTCGGCACCGACTTTCTCCTTCGGGCTCCTTGTCCCACTTTGTCAGGAACCACTTAGAACGCGCTCTTTGTTTGAAGAGAGCAAATCCATAAACATGCCTTGCTCACGGGCTATAAATCAATGCCATAAACACCTGTACAGGTTGAAGGTTGGATTCTGTTTTTTTCGCTCGCCACAAAGGCCGTCCCGACCGGACGTGTTCAGACGGAGAAAAGGCAAATACCTGAGTTCGGACCAAGCGTGTATTTAGAGGTTGTTTGAGTTCACAGAAGTCGAAAGAAAAGAAAAAAAAAAAAACAACAACTCACTCTTTTGATTGTCTTTAACAATCTGGACGCTGTAGGTCGGGTAGGTCACCTTGGGCCTGCGGGACAGAGGGACACACACCTGAGGCATAACTGACCCGACTGTTGACAGACTGTTTACTCTATACGGACAAATACATAAATCCATGGATAAAGACCTGCTGATCTTGCAGTTCTCCACGGAGAAGGTGTTCCTGCCGTTGAGGACGAGGGTGGAGGGTACGAGGATGGCGGGACTGGTGGACAGTTCATACCTCTCCGGGTAACTGGAAGACAGTTGATGTTGAAATGAAAATATCACAAATATAACGAGCAAGTCGTCCAGTAACTGAAGGGTTGATGGTTCGATCCCCGCTCTGTCCTGGTAATGCACCGTTGTGTCCTCGGGCAAGACGCTTCACCCACCATATGCCTGATCCTGTGATAAACTGGTGACTCGTCCATTTGTCCATGGTTAACCCACTCCCCCAGCCCCCCCCTCCCCCGTGACCCTGCAAACCACAGGTGTTAAACATGTGGCCCGTGGGCCAAATCCGGCACGCAAAAGGGTCCAGTCTGGCCCTTCAGATGAATCAGTGCTGAAATGACACTGAAAATATGAAAGATAATATTAGTTCAGGTTCCGCATTCAGACCAATTCAATCTCATGTGGGTCAGACCAATAAAACACTAACACTACACACTATCTCTTCTTCTTCTTCTTCTTTCGGCTTTTCCCTTCAGGGGTCGCCACAGCCAATCACTTGTCTCCATCTAGCCCTGTCTTCTGAATCCTCTCCTCTCACACCAACTCCCTTCATATCCTCTTACACTACGTTCATAAACCTCCTCTTTGGTGTTCCTCAGGGCCTCCTGCCTGGCACTTCAACACTTCTACCAATATATTCCCTCTCTCTCACTCTGGACATGTCCAAACCATCTCAGCCTGACCTCTGACCTTATCTCCAAAACCTCTAACATGTGCTGTCCGTCATACTATACAATACTAAATGATGACCTAAAAATACTCACAACTCCAAATCTTATCATGTATTTACAGTAAAACAAAGTAGTATTTAACAAGAAATGTGAATAACCTGAACAATTGTGAACAACATGAAACGACAAAGTCAGTTCAATTTTATCAATATTCTGTGAGTTATAATGTACAGTAAATGTTAAACTGAAGTATAATATTGTTAAAATTACACTTATCTTTTCAGTTTGTTGGTGTTTATTCACGTTGCT
>JAPTHA010000014.1:15272600-15290386 GCA_029814585.1 Gymnapogon annona
CACACTCCTCCACACACTCCTACACACTCCTCCACACACTCCTCCACACACTCCTACACACTCCTACACACACTCCTCCACCACCACCACCAACACCACCACCCTCCCAACTCGTGCTGTCTGCCTTCATCAGGAAAAGGCCTCCCGTCATCTTTGTTATTGTGGCACAGCTGGTTAGCAGCTGGCACGTCAGTCTTGTGGGCTATGCGTGACTTGGCCACAAGAGGCCAATTTATCCCCCTCATGTTGTGCATGTGGCTCAGCTGGTAGGTTAATGGTGCTGCCAAAGCTGAGAATTAGCCGATTATCAGTCACTTTGCATCTCGCCACGATTTTCATACACCTTTTCGTGTTTTTTTTTTCCAACCTCGCCAGGTCCCCAGTGCTCACGGCAAAAAAAAAAAAAAAACACTCAGCATTGTTTTCTCCAATTCCATCCCCCGTCTGTCTCCCTCTCTCCCTCTCTCTCTCCTCTTGTCTAACAGAGCATGTTTAGGAGTGCTGCTATCAGAGCTGGCACAAGATAGGGTCCAATCAAAAAACAATCCATGGCCTTGTCTGGCTGTTCTCAGGGGAATTGAATCTTGTTTTTTTCTTTATGCAATCTAAATGCGATAGTGGGGTAAGTGCATGTGTATCCATATCTGTGTGTGTCTGTGTTTGTGTGTGTGTGTGTTGTTCTGGAGATCTGGTTGCCCGGGAAACGATTGTGTGTTTCAAGTTGATGCTCGGCTCCCTTAAGACAAAAGCTGGTGATGTAGGAGGATGTCTCGCCCTTTAGGTTGTCATAACAGCTGCTGTCCCCCCGTCGTGTGGAGTCAGCTGGAGCAGGTAAAGCCAATTAGAGGCAGAGATCGTGAGGTGCCGAAGAGCCATCGAAACAAGGCTCCTTCGTTCGTGTCCAACTTGTTAAGTTGAGCTCGCTTTACACATGCTGGTCTTTCCTTGTACGTGTTAAAAGTCAGAAGATTTTTTTCTTCTCTTTGGCTGTGAGGAATAGTGCTACTCATAGTTTAAAAGGGTTACGAGTTGGGAGTCATATTTCAAACTATCAACAGCAGGGCGAAGGCACGTACCAGAACACACTTACACCACCGACACCATCAAATCAATGCTATGTATCTGCAGACTGTGTCACTCAATGGACAAAGTGCAGTGCGACACATTTTTCTCTTTCCAAAAAAAAAAAAGCTGGTTCGTTTTATCTTTACTTTATCTGTTATTGTCATTTCAGAACACTTAAACAAAACAAATTACTCAGGCCCAAAAAAAACATACTTTTTTTTAACATCTGTTTTGTTGAACATCTCATAAATCAAATCAAATCCAATCAAATCAAACTGTATTTATGGAGCCCTTTTCATGCAGGTAAGTGCATCAAAGAGTGCTTTACATAATAAAAACATTCCCACCCAAACCACCCCTCTCTCTGTGTGCAAACAGAGAAATTAACTCATTGCCTGCCAATGACATCTATAGACGTCATTTGAGACAGGTAACGTTGACTGATGTCTGGCAGGCAAATAAGTGAATGAAAAAAAAAAAAAATAATAATAATAATAAAAATACCAAAACAGAGAATAGTATTCATTTGTTGTCAGTTGTTACAATATTTACCAGGCTGGGTACAGAGGCAGCAGTAAGGAAACGTCATCCGAGAAGCCGTCTATCCCGAGAGCTGCAGGTCAGCCACAGCCGCCCAGGTCAGACACAGTGGAACCAGATGAGGCCACAGGCCCCAGGAAGCCACCGCAGAGTACAGCTCTCCAGACAGAGTGCTCCCTCAGAGGAACACTGGAGTACCTAAAATGTGAATAAAATAAGTAAAACTAAGAAACAGCAGCATTAAGGTAAAAGCAAAGAACATTAATAAATAATGGGTCTAAAAAAAATGTATACATAAATATAATAACTAAAACTAAGTTAAAGCTAAATTAAATAGGTAGGTCTTGAGCCTGTTCTTAAAAACATGGAGGCTCTCTGCGGCCCGGAGGTCGTCCCACAGACTGTTCCAGAGATGTGGGCCATAAAACTGAAAAGCCGCCTCACCGTGGGTTTGTGTCCTCCCGGCTTTTGAACTGGTAAATGAACTGGTCAAAATAAATAGATGTATACATGATAGGAAATCTATAATTTACTTTTCACTTCTCACATAAGGATTCTTGTAACTGCCAAACGCGCTCCAGAATTTCACACCATAAGCACGTTGTCGGCTCTACCTGTGCTATAGATGAACACCTTTCTGGACACCAACATGGCGGTTTGGGCAGGACGGGTGTCAGTAACAGTCTACAATCTGATCAAACCAACTCAAATACTAAGAAGAATTGCAATACACTCCCCCTCCCTTAAAAAAATACCATAAATGAATCATTAATAAAGCATTAAACGTGCATTAAAAGTGCCATCCATTGAAATGGACAATATTGTCATGTGTCCAGTGTAGTCAAGTTGGGTTTATGTGTTTCCGGTTGTTTTTTATTCTTTTGTGTCATTTCCTGTTTCGGTCCTGTGTGTTCCCTAGTCGTGTCTTTAGCCCTGTCTCGTCAGGAATCATTCTCAATGTTTTCCAGCTGCCTGATTTCCTCTTGTATTTAAGTGGCGTCTCTTACCTCTGTCCTTCGTCAGTTCATTGTATGACTTGTGTCCAAAAGCATCCTCGTTCGTGTCCTGCCTTGCCTTGTCTTTGTGTGAGTATTGGGTGTTAGTTTAGTGTTGTATTGATTTGGGTGGTTAACTTTTGAAATATTCTAAGTTGTAGTTTTCCTCTTTGAGCGATTTTGATTTTGACAACCTTCTTTTGTGATTCTAAATGGTAAATGGACTGCATTTATATTGAGCTTTTCTACACACGTGTGACAAAGCGCTTTACATTGGCCTCACATTCACCCATTCACACACACATTCACACACCAGTGGGCGAGTGCTGCCATGCAAGGCGCTGCCAGGCTCCACTGGGAGCAACTTAGGGTTCAGTGTCTTGTTCAGGGACACTTCCACATGTGGACAGTCGGAGCCAGGATTCGAACCGCCATTTTTTCCTCTAATGAGTGATTTTGATTTACAGTTATTAAAGTTTGATTTTCCCGTTGTGGATATTTTTGGTTAATGATAATTACTAGTCCCGTGTGTTGTTACGGCGCTTTTGTTTCTTCTCTACAAAAAAATCATTAGTATGATTGTTAAGATTTAAAGCTAGAACGTTCAAACTGTGAACATTAAAATAAAAGCTTTTTGTAATCAAGTTGAACGGCGTCTGGGAGTGTCTGTCACAGAAACGTTCCTTACAAATATGTCTTCATGGTGGTTTCTACTTGTATTCTCTCCAGAGCTAAAACTCTTTTACCAGGCACAGAAGAAAGTTTTTTTTTTTTTTCCAAAAAAACGCAATCTACAATAGACGTATCCATTACGAAAAAATGTCCGAGGCCCGCATCCTCAACAGGCTGGTTGTCTGTTTAATATTCAGTTGGACTATAGCCAGTTTGTTTCTCACTGAAGGGAGCCGTAGAACTGCTGTAGATGTTCCGATTTAAAAGCTTAGGAAATCACGCATAGCTGAATATATTTATTTCTGCAGCGGGCAAGAGGAATACAGATTATGTATATTGTAACGTGAGGTACTCAACGGTGTGTGTTTAAGGAGCTGTGAAAACAAATGGGAGGAATATTTAGTCTGCCATCCACTTCCTTCTGATAGCTGTAAACCTTGAAGTTCTCTTACGGGCTGAATCACATCCCTGAGAGAGGCCCTGGTCTACCCCCAGATAAACAACTTCCCTCCTTTCCATGCTCCTTCTCACACTCCTCCTGAGCTGCCAAAACAGGAAACAATGTTGTAAATACGGAGAAAAAAAAAAAGAAGAAAAAAAACGGAATGTCGTTCAACCCAATTTTATGTACAGGATGTGGAAGATGTGACAGTTGTTTATTGGGATGTGCCTGTGTTTTTTTTTTGGGGGGGGAGGGGTCATGATACTGTAGCGCAGGTCTTATTTGCCCTTGACTGCTCTCATTTCTCCCCACCTGTCACCCCCCGTCTCACACCAGGCACGGTGGCAGCCATCGCCGGCCTCCACCCCGGACAGTGCATCATCAAGGTGAACGGCATCAACGTAAGCAAAGAGAGCCACGCCAGCGTTATCGCTCATGTCACCGCTTGCAGAAAGTACCGGAGACCCACACAGGTGAGAAAAACAAAACGGGGAGCCCGAGATAAACTACAGGTTCTACTACTGACACTGTTCATCAAATCAAATCCAATCCAACCCAACGTTATTTATATAGCACTTTTTATACAAAACAATGCAACACAAAGTGCTTTACAGCGTTAAAATCATCAAAACAAAAGAAAATCCATTCTTTATTCCCTCCATATATACATATATAAGCCTGCATAGACACACACACACACACACACACACACACACACACACCCTCACACACACACACACACACACACACACCCTCACTTGGTGGTGAAGTAGGGAGACATGGCATGGCACTGTCAGTTGTGGGTCAGGCCTCCATATGGGTCGTCCACACTGGGATGAGTGTCATACCGTGAGTGCCGGAGGAACCTGCCCCCAGAACCCCCCCGACCCTGACAGACAGTGGGGAGCCACCACACCAGGGTCTAGAGCTCCCCAAGCAGCCGGGCCAAGGGACCCAGAGAAAGAACCCCAGCAGTAGAGCCGACACGGCCCCCAGTGTGGAGGACCCCCCTGGGAAAACACTGGTAGTAAAAGGTGAACATCTAAGAGAGTAAAAATAAATCTAAAAATGAATAAATGATCTAAATGAGTAATAGTGATGAAATAAAAAAGTGGGAACATATTCAGATAAAATAATAATAATGATAAATAAATTGTTGTTTAGTTTTGTTGTTTAGTATAAGGTTTTATTTTGGGGGGGGGTATACTTGACGCACAGGTGACACTATCATTTAAAATATGTTGTCACTGTGAAACTGGCAAATAATACATCAGGATTAGAGGGAGGGGTCACATATGAGCTGTTAATAAGGAATCTCGTCATCCTGATGGGTTCATTTTAATCTGAGGTTTTAGGAACAGAAAGTGGCGGAGACCCACGGAGGTAAGAAAAAGAAAACAGGGAGCCCGAGATAAACTACAGGTTCTACTAATAACACTGTTGTTTATCAAAGGTTTTATTTCGGGGGGGGGATATACTTTACGCATAGGTGACACTATCATTTTAAATATATTATCGCTGTGAAATTGGTAAATAATAGATGAGGATTAGAGGGAGGGGTTGCACTGTCATGAGCTGTTAGTCACAGTAATAACAACAAATCTCATCTTCTTAATAGGTTCATTTTAATTTAGTTAATTTAGTTTTTAGGGACAGAAAGTACCGGAGACCCACACAGGTGAGAAAAACTAAAACTGGAAGCGCAAGATAAGCTAGAGTTTATACTACTGACGTTGTCGTTTATCAAAAGGTTTTATTTCAGGGTAGGTATACTTTACACATTGGTGATACTATCATTTTAAATGTGTCGTCAATGTGAAGCTGGCAAATAATAGATCAGGATTAGAGGGAGAGGCCACAGTGGAGCTCATATGATACTGTCATGACCTGTTCCCCACAGTAATAACAACAAATCTCAGCATCTTAATAGGTTCATTTTAACCGGAGCTTTTAGACTTAGACTTCCATTATTTGTCGTTACACAGACACACACAGTGAATCTGGCAATGAAATGTCATAGAATGGCAACTGATAACACAAATACATATGGAAAATACAAAAGTGCAAAATTGCTGGAGTAAAAAGCAAACCCATGAGTGTCTGCAGTGCAAAGGTGACAACACACACAGTCAATATAAATAAGATTGACAGTGCAATATTGCACACAATGTAAAACAGCACTATAAACAGTGTAAATATAACACATCAATGTAAACAGTACAATAAACAGTGTAAATATAACACATCAATGTATCTGTACATCTGTACATACTGTATTTATTGATCTGTTATATATTACACTTCTGCTATTTGCACTTCGGATTAGATGCTAAACTGCATTTCGTTGCCCTGTACTTGTACTGAGTAATGACAATAAAGTTGAATCTAATCTAATAATATTGTAATAAATGGTGATAAATCACTTTGAGAAAGGTTCGGGAACTGACATGAAAGTAGCGCGTTGCATTTGAACTCTTTCTGAGTTAAAAATGCAACGGACAGTGTTCGTGGCTGAACTTTCAGTCAGCGAAACTTTCCATATTGATATTTGGTCCCGCGGCTCATCACCACATGCAGTCCTCGTAGATGAAATTAATTCTTCTCAGCGATTATGTTCGATTTCCGCGTCAAGAAGTTTTCGGGTCCATTTAGGTCATGTTTTGATTTCCCGTGACCTCGACGTGAGGTTAAGATTATCTGAACCAGTTGTTGACTGATCTGGAAGTTGTGTAATGCAAACGAAGGGAAGCAGTCTGGGATATCCTCGAGTAAAAAAAGCCACGAACACACACACACACACACACACACACAAAAAGAAAAGGAAACAAACCGCGGTCGACCGTGAGAAGAAACATAACTGACAGGCCTCGGAGTTACACTTTACCTTCATATCTCGCTCTCTCTCTCTTTCCTTGAGTGTCTCTCTCTCTTTCCTTCTCTTGGGTCATTACGTAGAAATAATAGTAGTTTTGGCTCCTCCAGCGCTGACCCCTGCCTCACAGTGGTGGGTCTGCTGTGGGAGACTGACAGGCAGCGGAGAGAGGTGGGAAAGGATCCGCCGAGAGGTTGAGCGACGGCGCTCAGATGTTAAGACGGAGACACGGAGCGAAAGGTGGCGAGGCCAAACTATGATTTTTTTTTCTTTTTTTCCTCCAGGATGGTAGTTGACAGCACATGACTGTTATCTGCGAGTGAGCTCTGTCCACCTGCAGTAGGTGAGAGAGAGCGTGTGTTGAGCTGCACTTTGTAATAACATTTCATTTTGTAATAAACATCCAAAATGTAATAACTTTTTCATTTCATTTTGTAATAAACTGCAAAAAAATGTGGAATTTACAGAATATTCTCTGTTAATGCAACCTTTGAATAGTGTACTGATAGTAATTGCTAAGTACTGCTAGTAGGCTAATACAGTGATACTAATAACAGGCCTAGTTTTTACAAATACTGTAAAGTAAAATAAAATACAGTTAACAAACAAATAAAGTATGCTTTAGAATAGTTATCAAGTAATGCACCATGTTATTACCTTTTCAAGAGAATAAAAAAGTTACAAGTGCATTTTGTAATAATCTTCTCTAAATGTAATAACTTATTACATAATGCGGCAGAATTTATTACAAAATGCACCGTTATTACAAAATGCGGCTCAACAGCGCACGAAAATAGAAAACTGCAGTTTTAAAAATGTTTCACTTCGGTTTATTATTTACCCATGTACATTACAGGCCACAGTGGATCGACAAATACACAAAACACTTAGTAGCAGGTAGAATATTGTTAAAATTACACTTTTGATATATGATTTTATTAATTCCGCTAGAGAGAAATTGTAAATTGCAAATACTTTCATGGAATTCTACTTTCTGCACACACCAAAATAAAGAGGAGCTTTGTCATTGTCATAGTTTATATAGATTATTATGTTATTATTTTCGTCGGCGGATCCACTTGAGATGTTTTCAGTGTAATTTTTGCATTTGACACATTCATCTCACGGGCCGGACCAGAGCCTTTGAATTGAATTGAATTGAATTGAATAAGCCTTTATTAGTCCCCAGAAGGGAAATTTCAAAAACAGCAGCTTAAGCAAAGAGTGGAAAAAAAGAACACCAGACCAGAAACAGATGCACAAGAGCAAACTGAAATCCTGCACAACATGGACAACAAAGACAGGACAGTATACATGTTGAAGTCCCAGAGATGATAACGAGGGGCTGAATGCGTCCGTCGGAGAGAAAAACGTCCATACGTGAAAGAGTCCACAGCCACCGTTAGCATAGCGGTAGGCGGTTGTCGGGCCAGTTTTGGCCCCCGGGCCGTATGTTTGACACCCCTGGCGTAGGGTGTCACTATAATCGAGCCCCGCTGGGAGTTGAGGCTTAAAGAAGCGCTTCCAGTGTTCCAACACCACTGGAGATCTGGTTTGCATCAAGTGGGGACGGCGGGGGGAACCGCCCTTACTTTCTCAATCTCTTGTTTTTCTTTTTCTGTGTGTGTTTTGGGTCGTACACCAGCAGAAGACCACAGACCAGTAGGCAGGCACAACATGGAGCCTTGGCAGGAAACCCACTGCGGGCTTTGGGTGTGGAGAGCAGTGCTGAACAGACAGATACACAGACGCGCACACACACAACACCGCGGCTGTGTGGGCACGCTAGAGTGGGCCGGCGAGATTGGCGTGGGCTTTGCGTTTGTGGTCTCACCCAGTACCACGTTTCCATATGTTTGTGAAAGCTTCCCAGTGTGTGCGCTGCCAGTCCGACGATGACATTGTACGCCATATCTGGGCAGAATCAGCTAAAGCACACAGCATCCAAAACTCCGACCGCAGCCCGTGTACACTCGCAAACAAGAGTTCCGTGTGTGTGCACACAGGGTTTTATTTTCACAGCTCATGTCTCGCCGACTCGAGGAATGCCACCTGTTAACCACGAGTGAGGATCAGGCAGTGAAAGTGGGACTGTTTTATCACGTTTGACTGTGAATGTTTAATTAATTAATTTTTTTTTTGACGTTCCCAGTTGCAAAGCTGTCATGCAGCACCAACACCAATGCTTAAAATGACGTTTATAGATAACATCCTGACATCATTCATCATCTCCAATGACATCATATAGATTTATCCGATACCAGATTGAATTTCTCCTTCTTTATTTTGGTTTCTTTTGTCATTTATCGTCCCAAAATATTTTTTTTTTTTTTTTTTTACAGTTTCATTTTAAATATGTTGTCACTGCATAACTGGCAAATAATAGTCTGTAGTTTCACGTTTTAAAATCCTTTAGTTCTACATTTTATTGCCCTTGAATGAACACACAAATTCAGACATAGAAGTTTATATAAAATGTTTAGAACACAATCGATAAATATGGTGAAATGACATCTCATGACATCTTACATACTGATACTGATATCAGGAAATGTCACCTGATCAGACTTGTATACTATTGTATGTATATTGCCCTCCTTATTTGATTTATTATAATGGTTTGGTCAATACTTTAATCTTATTAATCAACTCTGGCATTTGGTCAGATATTTCGGTATAACAGAATGACTCACTATGTTATATGCAGCTCCAAACATAAGATCCATATAAGAATCCAGTTGTATTTAATAGAAGCAGTAAAATAAGTCAGTGTTTACTGTCAAATTATGCATTTTGAAGTAATTAGCCGAGCAATAAGTGGCATAATGTGCAGCAAAGCTGTCATTATTACAAAATAACTCCAGATAGGATAATTATCCCCCATCTAATTATGTGAAATTATTATGTGATTGCATGCGCAGATTAATTGGCATTCTGAAATCAGTTTTTTTTTTTCAACTGTAATGTACAAGCCTGAACTCGTCTAAGAAATTAAGCAGTTGTCTCGGTGATGCAATGATTCTCTCTTTTTTCGCTGTTTTTTTTTTTTTTTTGCCGTGATACAAATAATTGATCAAGGTTAGACGCATAAGCCGCAAAAAAGCTATTTAATTAAGACTTTTGTTCATTGTTAATTAAGACTTTTTGTTCTGATTATATTTAACTTATTCAATGAAACGTTGTACTTTCTTTCCATACAGCAAGATACTATAAAGTGGGTGTACAACAACAGCGAGAGCGCTCAGGAAGACAACCAGAAAACAAACCAGAAACCCACCTCAGAGGAGAACGGAGACGGCTTTGAGTGCAAAGTAGAAGGTGACCGAGCACACACACACACACACACACACACACAAACACACTGTATATACAAGGAAGTACATGGGAATCATTCATCTGGGGAAAGAAATCCAGTTCAAGGTGTCCGTGGATGTAACGCAGGCTTGTTTGTGGGAACTCAAGCCTGTCGCCTTCTCCACTTAACAAGTCAGAGTCAGGTCCAAACAGTCTCATCTGGAGCGTGTTAGTCTGAGAACAGCCCCCCCACCCCCACCCCTCCCCTCTCCTCTTGGTTCATCAAGTGTTAATTCGCCCCAACAATTTATGGATCCCAACGAGAAAGTAAAACAGGAAAGCGATTCCCTTCTTAGCAAACTGCTCCAGAGCAGGATTTATTGCCGTATTAAGTCCCTGTGTTAACATAGGGCCGGTTAACTCGATGCTCTTGAAATCTTTTTTTTTTCCTGTTTGCAGGGGGGGGCAGGGGGAGGGGATGGAAGAAAGCCATGAGCAAGAGGGTCTTCTTCTAAAATGAGCTGCAGATTCGGTGGTCTGGGGCCTCCTATAGTGCCTAGTTTGGGATGATAAAAAGGATTCAATTGCAACCATACATTTAGTGGTGAAGTTAGTGTTCCCTGTAATTCCCACCCAGCATCAATAAAACATCTTTTTTTGTTATTCGACTACATCAACGGGGCTTTTGTGTGTGTGGTTTTGACATAGATCTGTGCGTCTGTTGCCCTGTCTTTCTGTAATGTCAGAGGTGATGGACAAGTTCAACACCATAGCCATCATAGACGGGAAGAAAGACCACGTGAGCCTGACTGTAGACAACGTCCACCTGGAGTACGGGGTGGTCTACGAGTACGACAGCACGGCCGGGACCAAGTGCCATGTGCTGGAGAAGATGGTGGAGCCCAAGGGATTCTTCAACCTCACCGCTAAGGTATCCTGTCCAATCAGTGCGGTCCAGGAAAACACACAGTAATGACGCTGCCCTGTTTAGTCTGCTTTGTGCGCAACAAATGATGTGTACTCAAACTCAACAGGAGACATCCGCAATTTACAGCAGAACCCGAGGCCTACAGCAGTTCAGCACCACGGTCCGTTTGCAGGTTGATCCAGTCTGGTCCAGCCTCAGAGGAATGTTCTGTTTAGGTTATGATAATCGGTGTATTTAGACTCAAAGGCAGTAAATATAACGTAGGGTTTAGTCATAACATCGCCTAATGGGTTTTCATTTTTGAGGGACTGTGTATGACGAGAGGAAAACCTGAAATTTATTAGCAGTTAAGTCGAACTGAGAAGCACCTCGATAAATAGATGGAAACATAGATATATACTGTACATACATAGATATAGATTTGATTAGATTAGATACCTTTATTAGTCCCACAGGTTACAGCAGCACATATAAGACAAGACACACACACAGAGATACTGCAAATATGATGAAAAATAAGAGGGATTACTAATAATATAAACATGTAAATAAAAATAAAGAAAAGAACAGATTGAGTGCAACAGTAAAGATCAATAAAGAGACATTGTGAGTTATATAGTAATATACAGTTATTGTTATATAGTAATATACAGATACATTGTGAGATGTTAGATATAATAATATACAGTTGTATAATAATTATAGTAATTCATAATTAATGGTAATGAATAATTATAATAATAATTAACAGTACTAGCATATATACATACATCAATAGACAGACTTCATTGTTGAAGCTTTATGAACAGTATTCCTTTATGTACAGGGATCCCACTGGGTCTTAACATGTTTTAAATGTCTCGAATTTACAAATCTGCATTTAATACCTTTAAAAAAGTCTTGTTCTGTATCGTGCAAAGAAAATAACGTTATCCTACTCAGTTTGGTGCATTCCAATCTGACGTTTTATGTGAAATCCGGAACCAACTTTGCAGCATATGGTAAGAAATGACTTGAAAAGGTAGAATCAAGGCACTGAAGTAAATAAATATATGTCCCAAAACTCTAGCATGTATATGGCAGCGAAATGGTCATTCATTTCTGTTCTATAAATGGCCGTAAAAAGACCTTCGATGTAACTTGCATGAGCATGTTGGAACCCTGATATATACAGTATTCACCACCGTCCAGATTGACAGTTCTTAATATTGGTTTGTATGTCCTCTCCTCAGTTTGTAAATGCACGCAGATTTTCAGAATATTTTTCGTCAGCGTGCATATGAGTCGAGGCCGACCCAAAGAGAGACGGCAAACAACTCTCCCCGCAGAGTGGATTGAGGGGCTTGATGGTAGTTAATAGTGACAGCTTTATTTCAGTCATGTGAGTTCCCAGCTGTGCTAAGTGCACGCTTTTTGCATCCCACCAGTGATGTTGACTAAATGACCATTGTTGATTCAATACCGAGGAAATGGGATCCGCTCAGACACAGACGCTCACATGCTCGTGCGGAAAAAACAAGCACACACCACGGCGTCCAATTGCCACATCCTATGAACCCACATCTCTTCCATTCACGGCAAATTACAAGAGATCACAAGTTGTTTTGCTTGTTGTCCCCATGTCGATTTACAGCCCTAATGTTTTTTAAGGCTTTAAAAGCGCCCAGTGACATGCATCAAATCAAACTCGCCATCGTCTTTCTAGCAGGAGTAGTTTTCTGCTCCTTCAAAGTGAAAGTAATTGAAGTATTATTGCAAACATCTGCCCCTACAGTCCATGTTATCCTTGGAGATCTGTGTGTGATGTTGAATTTTAATATTGCTAACGCGGCCGGGGTGCGTGGGGTTTTCTCCGCTTCGCTTTCTCCCCGCTGTTAAATTTCCTCCCCCCTGCTTTTCTCCCCCCTCCATCGGGCATCTCATTAAGACAGCGCAGAGAGAGCTGTTTCCTCTCTTCCTCTGCATATCTAATCGCCAATCTGTAACGTCAGGGTCTATGCGGGGGCTACATAGAGCGCATGTATCACGGACTTGATGCATTTATGAACGCCACCTGGAAAATGTGCGTATCAGGGTCAACTACCTAGGAAGTCCTATCAGAGTATGGTATAACATATGACAACTGAAAGTGTTCTACCTGGCCTTTTACTTGTTTTTTTTATTGGTTTTATTTGCAGAATCTCAGCCAGACCATACAGTCGTTCCACACAATACAATCACAGCTCTCCTTATAGAAACTTTTTGTCCCCTTACAATAGAAAACTGAAAATGAAAACTTAACAACTGAAAAGAAAAACAAAACATTATTACAGACTAAAGACTGCAGGATGTACATTAACCTATTGTACACCTCTTACAGATGCACATAGCAAAACAGAGCACCGCTACTACCCACAGGCATAGTATATATAATGACTGCATGGGTCTAGTCTCAATGATCTCAGATATTGCCCCAGGATTCCAGTTACTTTAATTTAATTGATCGTTATTTATGTTTTATATCTAATTGTGTGTTTTTAACTTGTCTCTTCCATGTGTGAATTGCCTTGTGTACACGTTGCGTCACACATACCTTTGCTTTGCCCGGAGTCAGGCTTAACTTTCTTTTCCATTAAAAGTATTTTTTTCTTTAATGGACTTCCTTCCAGCTGATGTCTGGGGCATTTATGCGCCCCTTAATACCCCTCTCTGTCTTTGTGTTTTGTTTGCTCACTCTTTTGACCAGATACTGGAGGCGCTGGCGCGTAACGACGACATGCTGGTGCAGATGTGCGCCAGGTTGAGCTCCAGCTGCGACGTTATCCCCGAGGACCTGCAGGTACGCTTCAGTGCCATGTGCGGCGAGAGGGTGGAGCACATTAATCGCCGCATCACCAACTACAGGAAGGTAAATACGGTGCTTCTCCTCGGGGGTTGTCGTCACTCACTGTCGACTCTGTCAACAGTTATGGCTTCACGCACCAAAGTTAACCGTCCCTTTTGCAGTTTTTCCGGTAATAAGTGTCAGTTTGCGCAACAGCGTGGTCTCACAGCCTCGGAGCGTGCGTGAATATGACTGAAATACTGAGTATAATCGAGTGCTTTGTTTGTAATTAGGCTACAGCTGTTTTGCACGCCGAGCCAAAGTATTTTTCACCGCTTTTCAATCACATCTGTAGGCGCGTGTCTATAGGCAAAACATCTTTGTACATGCAAGCGTGCGTGACAGAGAGAAAAGGATCTCCGGCTCTACTTTAGAACTGGCCTTGGATTAATTATCAGTCACTTATAAATAGCCACAGCCAGGACTTTTGTTGTGTAAGATCCATCCTGCGCTGGAGCATTCCTTCTCAAACCCCCAGAGAGAAAGAAATGAGGGAGGGTGTGTGGGGGGCGGTGTGGTGCGTGTGTGTGTGTGTGTGTGTGTGTGTGTGTGTGTGTGTGGTGGGGGGTGGATAAGGGAAGAAAAAAATGCAACATTGTAAGCAGGAGAATGGGGCAAAAAAAAAGAAAGGGAGGAAGTGACAGAGGGAGAGTGATAAAAAGAGGGATTTTTGAAGCAGAGGCCTAAAAATAAGCGTCCACAAACGACCACGCAGACAATGAGATGTGGTCGGACACAGCGGTCTGAGAAGGAGGTCAGCTCAGCGGTCCATCTGGAGCGTATCGGGCCGCTTGGGAATGGCGTCTCCGAAACTCCAAAGCATCTGAGATAACCGAGGAAGGACTGTTTGGTTTAGTCAGAGTATACATTACGTTCTACTCATGTTGTCGGACGGGCCAAGTCGCCAAAAGTTGATCCCACCATCAAGACGTCCGTGAGCACATGCCGTTGAAGGTCCCAGACAGGATGCAGGAGGGTTCACGGAGCGGGCGACCCGACGTTGTGCTGAGAAAATGTGTTTGTGATATTAGGTATCATCTCTGTTGGACTCAGACGCCGTGTGTTGTTCCTTACATAGAATAGAAGAAGAGAATAGACTTTATTGTCATTGGTTTCCCCAACAAAATTAGATTTGGCACTCCAGTATTTACACATAAGAGTATGTGATAAAAAAAGGATAAGAAATATTTACACGAGGGAGTCAGGACTTGGTTGTAACACAAATTATAGTTATGTACAGAAATAGATTTGTATTTGGAGATAGTATCTCAAAGCACCGTCACAAAGTTTACAAGTAGAAGAAGGCTTTGGCGAGTGGGATCAGTACGAGGGAATCTTTTTTTTTTTTTTTTTATTTAACTTTTATTTAACCAGGAAAGTCCCGTTGAGATCTCTTTTTCAAGGGAGTCCTGTCCAAGGGGCAGCAAAAAGTCACAGATAAAAACAATACACAGAGTTACAAACAATAAACAATGAAACAATTCTAAAAAACCATTACAATGAAATGAATTTATTCCACTCGGAGCGACAACATTCCCGACATGTGTTTTCTCTCCCTCTGGAGAACTGTTCAACTCAGAAATCAAATCCCAAACACTATTCAAAATGCGTCGTTTCATTTGGTTTTGTTTCACGTGGATGATTCCAGCAGCTCCGTATCAGTTCACTTTCAGATCAGGACCGTTCCCAGTCTCGCTCTTTGTCAGAGTCTGGAGTTCTTCACTTAACGTGATCGGCGATGATTAGACGGTACATCTGTGTTGGATCTTTCATTTGAGTTAAATGTTTAAGCAGCCATATGCTCATCATATCAGGAATGTAGAAAAGGTTCGGTAATGAGTTCTCATGCTCCTTTTCTGTTGCCAACTGTCATGTATTTAAAACAAAGCAGCGTATTTAGATGGCAGAAATGTCTTCTTTTTTTTTTTAATCCTAGTCTTTTTTACTGATGTGCAACAGAGACACAAATCAGACTGTGGCAGAAAAAAAACCCGACGTGTTTTTAAATGATGTTTCTTTTTTTTTGGCTGCTTTACTCACTCACACTAAACCAACAGAGGCTCATTAGTTCCTGTCGTCTGTTCATGTCCGATGCATCAGTTTTCCCGGGTACTGAAGAACAGAGCTTGGCCAACCTTCAAGCAGGCCAAGGCCAAAGTGTCTCCGCTCCACAGCAGCGACTTCTGCCCCACGAACTGTCACGTCAATGTGATGGAAGTCTCTTATCCCAAGACCAGCACCTCCCTGGGCAGCGCTTTCGGCGTGCAGCTGGACAACAGGAAAAACACTCTGGAGAAAGCGGGGCGTAACAGCTCGGAGCAGGGTGAGTGAACACCTGCACAGTCGAGAAACGCTTGCTTTTAAGGAGATGAATCTCCTTTGAGATTCAGGCGGTTAACGGAGCGTTGCTTTTTGTGTGTGTGTGTGTGTGTACTCGCAGGTAAACTGAACCCCATGGTTAATGTACAGCACACCATCACCACCATGGCTGCGCCCTCAGGCCACAGTCTGGGCAGGACAGAGGGTCACGGCCTCCGTTTCCTGCTCAGAGAAGATGACCTGCTCACTCTGGACGCTTACCAGAAGCTCCTCTACAAACTCACCACCGTTGTCAAGGAGATGGAGACACACGGCGGCCATATTCACGAGTAAGTCACAGCCCGACGCATGTATTTAAAACGTAATGCAGGGGGTTCTATCCTCGAGTGCTGCGCAATTGAGGAGAATTTTCCCGAAAAATCTGGAAAAAAACAATCCAGACTTTACCATTTAGACGTTGTATTTCATGTGGTGGAAGACACAAGGCTGAGGAGTTGATTGAATGGTTGACAGACATAAGAGGCATATTGACAGAAACCTGAAGCTGGTTTTAGTTTTGATCCTTAAAGCGGAGGTCTGGATCTTATAGCGCCGCTTCAAACTCTTCAAAGCCTTCGTCTCCAATGTTTCTGCAGCTTGTCATACATCGTGGCGCTGCTGTTTCCTATTGAATGCGGCTTTAGTGTTTTCTTGTATTAATTAAGAGAACACTGCATTGGGTCCACACACAAAACTCTGGAAACTGTATTCATTTACTGTTATCTCCTATTCAACTTTTCAACCTCTCCTCATCACAGAGAGAGGGTTTTTTTTGCTGTGTTTTTCTATTTGATTTGCTTTTTTAAATTGAATTTTCAGAATTTACACTCCGTCTTCGTGGCAAAATTGAACGTACAAATAAAAACAGCTGGATGGAATTGCAATTCTATACACAGAGCAAACATATGCATCCAGAGAAACGAGTAATCAAGCATTAACACATCCCCTCACATAACACAAATATTGTTCTCATGTGAATGACCCGCTGGAAATGACTCACACGTGTGACGGAGATTGTGTTTCATCAAACACAGTAGTGTGCGCTGCTTATGCTCTGACATGTTGAGCACAGATTGCAAAACATAGGTTGAAATGTATATTTATAGAGACACTGATTCTGTTTGACTTGATTTGAAGTGTCCTTTGAAACTGGAATTCCTGATATAACACGTTGCACTTGAGCAGATTGCTTGGTCGGAACACTCCATCTGACACTTGGCAATCATACGTTTCGGTCTTTATTCCCACACCTGTGTGTGTCTGTTTGTGTGTGTGTGTGTTAGACGCAGATGGGAGGAAAAACTGACATTCAAGTCATTCAGGCTGGTTTCATGTATTGTGTTGTCTTGGCTTGTGGTGTGTGTGCACTTTGTACAGATTTATGTTATGTTTTATGGACTAGCATTCCAAATTACCCCATAATAGAAATATTTTTCTCTGTGGCAAAAATTTATGCCACAGAGCATAAAGGGTGGCTGTGGCTGAGTTAGTAGAGCAGGTCGTCCAATGGCCGAAGGGTCGGCGGTTTGAATCCTGGCTCCAAAGTGTCATTGAGCAACACACTGAACCCTAAAGTGCTCCCAGTGGAGCCTGGCAGCAGCCGCACACTGGTGTGTGAATGAGTGAGTGTGAGGCGTTTGGGCACTATAAATTAAATATCTTAAATATCCTCGCTTGGGATGAATATCTATCTATCTATCTATCTATCTATCTATCTATCTATCTATCTATCTATCTATCTATCTATCTATCTATCT
>JAPTHA010000014.1:15469191-15479897 GCA_029814585.1 Gymnapogon annona
TCTAATCTAATCTAATCTAATCTAATCTAATCTAATCTAATCTAATCTAATCTAATCTAATCTAATCTAATCTAAAAACTCAGTGTCTATGATGCAGACAGTACACCTGACTCACCACAGGGGGCGCTGTTTAATTCTTGCTCTATCTACAACCTTCTTCGTTCTTATTTACATTTCCTTTACTTATCAATATGGAGGATAAAATGTCCTAACTCAGAAAGTGTGCAAATCTGGACTTTAAATCAAAGAAATAGGTAACAAATAAAGGAAGGTCAACCCCCTTAAAGGTAGGACAATCAACTTGTAATAATTCTAAATTGAAATAGTCTCAATTGGGATTAAATTTGACCTCAAATGACACATGTCACGTCTTTGTGTAAAGAATGTTGATATGAGATATAAAACAAACTATTGTCTGTTTTAAATCAAATGATGAATAAGATACTCTTTTTTTGGGGGGCTCATTTGTACTTGTAGATATGATTGAAAGAGTTAAGTGCTTCACCTGCCATGAACTTCACTGCATGTCGCTGCCTATAAATCAATGTCGAGGTAAACTCGGGTAAATCTAGCCAAGGATACTGGAAAATAAACAACAAACTTTTACAAGGCATGAGTCAAAGTTTTGAATTGTTTGACAACTCGAGAAGATACAGTTGCTTTCAAAACACACACGGAGCAGTATGTGAACAAAAAGTGTTCACACGTTTCCTTTAAAAACATATGGTTGAATGTAAAAAGACCAATTTGCAAGGAAAACAGAATAAACTGATGGGAAAATAAATGGGGACTTACAGCAGATCTTCCTTAGCACTGCACAAAACTGAAGCCATTGAAAGGGTGAAATTTTTTCTCGATAAACTACATGCAGTTACATATAGTGGATTTATAAATCGATTGTATAGTCACAAAATGAACTGTGGCCTGCTGAGAACTTATTTGATTATGTTGCCAGTTTTAAAAAGATATTTATTTGTTAAAATAACTGGAAATATATGCCAAGACAGGATTTCTCTATATTACCGGGAACAAAATCCTAAACTATTGGTTAATTATCACATCTTGTCAATGTTACGTGTCCAATGTAAGATTCTGAACAAGCCTCTGCAATGTTCCTCATAGCTGTCATCCATCAAACAAGTGGGATAAAGGGAAGAATAATTACATGGAACATCCTGTCACACACACATATCTTGGCATACACATTCAACAGACACTTCGCTGTGATTTTTTTTTTTTTTGTCAGTTTAGATAGGGAAAAAGCCTTAATTATGATCAATCATTAAATCAGTCTTCTGTTGTTTTGGTTTTGGACCAGGCTTCTCAAAGTCGATCCAAATTTGACACAGTAAGGTGAGGTTTAGAGTTAATGCAAATGGGATCCTCAGTTGAAAGAGATCATTGCTAAATTTGTTTGTTCTGTTTGGAAAAAAAAAAGAAAATCTGAATGTTATTTAAGGTTGTCTAGACAGGATCTGAGATAAAAAAAAAGGTGAGAGATTATCAATCCGTGGAAGATGGCAGACTTTCTCCATAATTTATATGCTTTGACGCTACGGTGTACTATGATGTGCTTACTTCATATACAAACAGCACATTTTGTTGAAGTTCTGGCTCATTATCCCACGGTATTTTAACTTACAATAACACCCCTAAGGCTCAAAGGCACGTCTGAAGAGTTTCATTATACTATCATATGGTCTCGAAAATGCTCACAGTGTCAGGTTATAAATTATGCTAAAAATTACAGTATATTATATCAAGAACCTATTTAAAAGAAATGTTATATGTAACTCCTACAGTGTGAACAAAAGCACAGTGTAAAGGTGGGGATGACAGATTAAAAGCCTTTAACTGGTTCATACTACAAAATCAGTCACCAGTAGGATCCATTTTGTATAAACACAAACTATTATTAACAAATTCTGCCCAAGGAGCTTCATGTTGCTCTAAAACAACAAGTCACGTCTTGCAAGAATGTTTCTCCGCAGTATGTACTGTATCTGGAAAATGTTACATAAATTCGCCAAATGTCTTACACTTGTACAATATAAAGATGGGTTAAATTTAAACTTGAAATTTTGGGCAAAAGGAGCAGCTGCTACTTCTGGTAACACTTCCACTAACAATACAAATGAAACGTTGGAACGCCAGGCAGCGGTCAATGACTTCTTCTGTTAAAATGCTTGACGTGTCTCTATTTGAGGAAAACAATATTAAACTGATTTCAAGCATCCAACGCTGATTTAGTGGTTTCCTCTGTTCTCTCCGTGCGTTGACCTGCCATTGCTTTTGCCTGCAGGAACCGTGTACAAATGCAAACTATTGGACCACTTGAAAGTGACACGATTTAGCGCTTGAATTTTCCAAGCGGGATGTGACAGTTTTTTGTAGTTCAAAGCTGTGGAAGAACCGCCAGCTACTCCTGTCATATGGCTCAATGGGGCCTTTTAAAAACCTCTAGTCAACATCCGTTCTGCGACATGTGGACATCTCTGAGGCCAGGTGTGAACACACTACCCAGAGCACATTTACACATTCCAATCTCTCACGATGTGCCCACATTCTCTTCAAAGTCCAAACAGGAACGTATCCTGGGATGGATTTAAGGACTACACAACCATTTGAATCAGAATCAGAATCCTTTGTTGTCACTGGAAACATTGTCAACAACATTTACTGTGAAAGTCAGTTTGGCAGCTCCACATGACAGCAGGTATAAAACAAAACAGTATAAAAAAAAGAATTGCAAGAATAGTATAAGAGTAATAATAAGAAGAATAGTATAAAACTACAGATAAATACATTGTAGTGCAAAAGGTGCACTACAATGGTGTGATGTGATTTGATGTTGTTTGTGTAAGTTGGACTCAATATGCAAACAACATATTACTATGTTTTACAAATATCTGAAAATTTTAGATCACGCAACTGTTGCAACTATTATGAATATTTATGGTGTATTGACTGATTCATGAGCATCAGCTCATGCATTGAATAACAGGCAAGAAAGTAAAACGCCTTAAGACCTGTTCATCCATGCTTTAAGCTATCTTTATTTGCATATTGAGCAGACAGATTCGACTGTAAGGTATCACTCAACACACATTGGTAGATGCATTTTAAAGCCATCTGGCTACTTGTTTTCAGCTGACTCCGGACAGATGGTGATGCGATGTCAGGGCAGAGGCAGAGACTCATACGAAATCAATGCAAGTGGATGTAGACTGTTGTTGTCAGCTGGTTGTTTGTGCTATGTTATTCTGTCTGTACACTCCCGACATTACAGATGGGACCCAAAATCAGCCTGAACGTCTCCTGATGTGGAGCCAGCTTGAGGCAGGTGGGGTTTGTGTCAAAGTTAACACCGTGATTTAACGTGCAGATGAGTAGTGACATTTCAGGAAGGTATTTTGGTGGAAGAACTGTTTTAATTCTTTCAAGAGTGGTTACGTCTCATTGTGTCCATTCTGTGTAATGTGTTTTTTGCTTTTGTACCAGAGGTATTTTCAAATAGGCACAAACACACTTCATATTTTTTGTACGTGATCTCCGACTAAATTGTTATTGGCTATGACATTTGCTGTGGGGAAGGAACCTTTTCACTGGAGACTTGAAAGCCCTGTTATGAATGAGAGTCATTTCTATAAATTGATCTATCCGTATGCCTTTTCTGACAGGATAAGGGCCCGAAGGATGGCATGGGAAGCCATTATTTTTCACCAAGATGGAAACCAGGCTTTGCTCTGGCCCTCTCACCAAATGCTGTGAGCTGGAAACTGATGAAGACCACCACTGATGGGAACTTAAGGGTCCTTTTGAGAACTGGGGAGTCTCTACAGAGGAAGCGAGCCAGACGACTTCTGACAAACAGTAAGGAAGTCAAACTTGTATTGTCAAACAGTTGCCAAATTGGAGGTGATAGATTTGCTGGCGTTAGATAGGTTTCCGACACAGTCGACCTCGGCCTAAATTGTCTACAGTACTTCAATATAGTCAGACAGTGTTTGGTTCTCATTTTCTGGCTATAGAGAACACATGGCTCTGCAGATGAACTCCATATTTGTGCATCAAGTGACCAGAAAATAAGTCTAACCATGTCATGCCTACTGTATTTTACATCTGTACCTGAGGATGTGAGTCTAGTGTCGACCCTTATCACAGTGTGAATGGTTTGACATTGGGTCTTCATTGTAAACATTCTATTGTGAAGTGCAGATACTCTGGTTATAAAATGGCAGGGGTTTTACAGTGCTGATTTTTTTTGTGTTCCTGTGCTTGCACTGACCTCTGAATGGTAACATGGATAGATGAGGTACTTTATTCATTGTGTTGTTGGGAAATCTTAATGGCTGGAGCGATTCATTTTAAAATTACTGCACTCATTTTGCTCCTATGTACAGATTTGGCCTCTTAAAATAGGAAATGAATTACTGAAAGCCAAATCCCCTCTTGGACTAAATGTGTTTGGACAAAGTACAGTGTCGTTTTTCTTTATTAACTAGTGTCTAAGGTTAAAGGGGAATATTTGTGATATTGATCGTCTCTTTAACTGGAGATCAGGACTGCTTTTCCCTTCACTGTCACTCAGAGCACGAATGAGTGCGTTCTAAAAACCTGCTGACATGTTGAGGGGAAATGTTTTAAAATTTTGATCAAATACCATAAATCACGAAAGGAAATATTGGCTCGGAGGACAAATAAGCTGTCGGTGAGCAAGTAATTTCATTTGGCTCCTTTATTGAATGCACAACTCTTTTCAGGGTCGTGGTTATGGCCAAATGTGAATTACCAATTTAAACGTCCTTTTTAAAGGCAGTGCCGGCGTTAAAGTTCTTAAAGCTGATGTGTGCGTGTATACAAGCACATCTTTGTAAATAAGTGAAAGGGGTGTCCTGGCCGGGCCCTGCTGTTCCTCTTTCTCCTGGGCTCAGGTTGCAGTTCCCAGATGGTTCCTTAATCTGTAGGTCCCACTCAGGTCAGCCCCAGCAGAGCCAGGTAACACGAGCCAAACTCATAACCCTACCTTTCTCCAAAATGCATCCATGGAGACCCAGACAGATGACTTTAATGTCTTCACTTCTTCTGAAAACCAAGCCACATGGAGCTCAGGGAGGGGTGGTGGACTAACTGAAACCTCTTATCTACAAGGCTTGCCGCTGGGTCTGAATCCTTGCCGTGTGCTTCTGGTGATGATCCATTTGAGTTTGACCCAGCGGAAAAATATCCCGGACACGGTACTGGTCAGAGTACTTAAAATCTTAGCTCATGCAAAGCTTAGACCCAAAATAATTTCCAATTTTCGACTCGCAACCTTGTAGGTCTTCTGCGTATAGTCTATAGGAGTTACTTCACTTTCCAGACCTGGACCAAACCACACCAAAACATTGCTTGTCAAAGCCATGGTAAGAAATTACAGCACACTCTTGAGGTTTGATTCCTGGCCAGATAAGGAACTGCTTGATGAGATTGGGTTACCCCCCTCCTAGCCATGGAAGAAAAGAACCACAGCGGGCTCTCAGCCTTCACTGTGATAAAATGCCTCCCTGCTGAAGATCTTTTTCTATGCATAATGCCTAATAATTTCCATGCTCTGATATCAGTTGACTTGACAGGGCTTGGGTGTGTTATTGCAGCCAAGTTCCAGCTGGAAATCTTTTCCAGGCCAACCTGAGGGGTGTGAATGAGCAGCTGACCCATAATTCCACATTCCAGCTTTATGTGTTTTGAAATTAACTCTTGGAATTAAGGGCTCTTAAATCTGTTTCAGCACTTTTGATGTGCTCTGTCCTTCTGCGTCAAAGCAAAACTATGCTCTTTTTTTATATATATATATACAGTTTAAGTCATATTATATAGTATTATCTTTGTAGAATAGAGGTTATGCTTCAGTTTCTTCTCAGCAGGATAAATTGAATGTAACTGATAATTGCAATTGCAGGATTTATTTATGTTTTTGACACTTTATTGCAACCAGCTCGCCATTTTGCGTGAATAAGTGGTCTTTTTTTTCCCCCTCTGCCTCCCTGTGGAAACCATAAAACACCTCTTTAGATAAAGTTTTAGGGCGCAGGGTATGCTTTCACCAACACAGACACCACTCATGCTCGCTACAAGAACAGTGTCTTGTTGTTCAAGGAGCGACTTCAACACCTCAGCATTTGGAGAAGTTGTACAGTTGCGTTTTTGACTACCTGCATTGTGTCCGTGGTATACTGTTTTACAAAAAAAAAAAAAAAAGTCGTATATGTATTGTGAAAAGAATCGAAGCTGATGTTTATAAGAAGGTGCAGACGTTTGTGCTTGTCAACATGTGTTTTCTTTTTTCCACTGACCCTCAAAGTATTCCAGTGATCTTAATTAAACCAATTTTCATATAAAGACGCCTTTTAGCTCTGGCTCCGTGCATAAAGCCAGTAGCGTTTTGCACTCTGCTGCTGTGAGGAGACCCAGCCTTTGAAGTAGCCTCTGGTTATTTTTCTGCTTGACAGATCAGAGCAACTGTGCAGAAATCAAAAGGGAAGTGCCAGGCCGCCCCAGGTAAATTGTAACTCAGGACTGAGCTGGGACAGTTTGAAAGCTAATACGGCTACTGCTGAGTTAAGGCCATCTGGACAATTTGCCCTGCGTCCAAATAGTTGAAAACGTGATGTTTAATCCAGTGACACTGTGTGTTTCGCTAGTGTGCAGAGATATATCGGGTGACTCATCAGATTCAAAACTCCGCTGCATACCTCGGAGTGTGAAAGAAGAGCTTGACACTGCGTTGTGTCGAGGGTGAAGTGTTCACCAAGGCTATCCAGACGCGTCTACTCGCTCTCCGCTCCTATAGCAGGAATGTAGGGTTTGGAAAAAAAGACCAAAACTTTAGAAAATCGCACATAGGTGGAGTTCATTTTCTCCCACGAGAACAGTTGGTATTGAAGGATAAGACACGGTCAATTTAGCTAAGTGAGATGTGCTCCTCCACCAGGAATATCTGCCTCTGTCTCCCACTGCAGTCGTCCCTTAACCAGAGCGGTGAGGGGAGGAGGACCAGATTTACACAGCACTTGCGTTTCATTTTCCGATGCCCCCTGGAGGTTTCAAAACAAGCTTTGGGGTTAAGAACAAAATCTCTGAAAGCCATTACACCACAACTGATGCCTAGCCAGGTCTGCTTCTCATTGGAAGGGATCTTGGGTGAGGGAGAGGGGCTTACCAGGAAGCCTCGGAGTTGACAACAATCAATGCCACATTGGAGCTCCACACCAGCGCAATCATACAGAAAAAAAAAATCTAGAATCTTAACGAACCTGATCATTTTACGCAGTTATGGTGTATTCTGCCCTCTTCTTATGGCATCCATGTGGTTAGTATTTCAGGAGGCTTCTGTAACCAGCCGGCCTCAAACTGCGTTATTTTTACATTTATCTCAGGAGCAGGGTTTAATGTTTTTTCCATATAAATAAAGACAAAGAATTTTGGCATTACTGAGGTAAGCCAACAGCCTCATGATTATCTTATTTATTGCAACTAAATTTCCTTGTGTCATATGCACACAGATACGCATGAAGTCATGTGCATCCAAAAGAAAACTGAATAAATGAATAATAAAAACTGATATGTGCACTAAACACAATGATTGATCAATATAAATCACTCATATGTGTGAAAGTGAGAATGAATGGTCATTCATATGTTGTATATAGGCCCTGAAATGACCTGGGGATGTGTCCAGCGTTGCATTTCTATCTGCGTCAGTGTTGTTGCATCATGCAGGCGTTAATATAAGCCTCGTGATACATAAAGAATGTGAACTGATGCAAAAGATACAGATGTTTGGTCTTAATGTCATTCCCTAGTGTGAGATATGATCTGCTGGAGCCCCAAAGTATTTTTTTTTAGTTTGACCAACATTTAAATATTAAATAAATCTCCTGAAATATACCATAAAGTGTAGCATGTGTGGTCCCACCACAAACTATTTCAGTCCCAGGCCCTTGAAAATGCTGCTACACAGTGACTGGCATGGAGCAGCCATTGTAGTGGCATATGCTTTGTATCACCATTAAGAAAAAAAAGAAAAGCTGAAGTTAGGTTTTTTTTTTTTACAGAAATCTTTTGATGCATGATACAAAAATGATGAAATAGTTATTTTCCATTGAATTTTCTTCTGCTTTTTTCTTTGCCTATTTTCGTGGGCATTCTGTAGCTGGAAATATTGGACTGTCTGTCTGTCACGACTGTTTTCTTTGTCTCACTGTTATACATCACATGCTGTGATAATACAAACTCTAAAAAGGTGGTGCAGAGCCAAACTTTTAATCTAAAAAAAAAAAAAAAGTTGTACTTTTACCAAATATATCGTGTAATCACTGACTTGATTGGTTGATTGAACTGTGAGGCATTAAAATGTGCTGTTATAAGAGAAACCAGGACAGATCTGTGTAATATAAACTGCACAGAGAGACAAACCCAACTGAGATTACAGAAAAGAAAATGACATAAACCTGCATCCTCTTATTTTTATTTGTGACCTTTATTAGCATCTAGATTTGGGCAACAGCATCGGAGTTGATTTATGTGTCGGTCTGCTCCAGCTGCCGGGAGGTCTTGCATTAAAGGGAAAAAGTTAGAGGATGTAAGTAAAGAGGAGATGTAGCTTATCTTCAGGCCGAGCTTAACCTTGGCTTCCCTTTACCTCCAGACCTTTGGCAGACATGGCAACGGCCAGTCACGGAGATTGATGTGTGAAAATACCATTGAGGAGTTTCTACATTATGTTTCATTTTATAAGTTAAAGAAGAAAAAAAACCCGATAGACCTCAAATTCTGCAGCTCTGTTTCAGTTTTAACGTCATTATGTTTTGCAGGTCATGGTGTTGACAATAACGCATTTGTGAGCCTCTACTGTGGTACAGCAAAATGTGAAGATTGCAACAGCTGGGCGAGGCCAAGCGTCCTAATGTTTGCGATTAAATTCGGCGGTCTTATCAAATAGCCACCGCAAAACCATATGCAGATGTGATATGAAGAGATGAGTTACTTTCCTATGGTGAGAAGCTTTTGTTTGTAAAAGGAAGGGGGCCTAAGGGTCGGTTCACGCATTAAGGGCTGATATCTGATAACCTTCTCGTATCCAACGGACGGCCAGAACAAACTTGCCAATAATGATCGGTATGTGTCTTAGACTGAGGCCGTTGCTGATGCCGTTGGATTCTGACACGGTTTCAGCGAGTCTTTGCTCCACTACTGTAAAGATTAGGTGAAATCTGCCTCATACCGTCTCCTTACCCAAACAGATCTTCCTGATTCCTTTTTTTTTTGTTTTTTTTTCCATTGACGAGGCCCATCTAGAGGGGATTAGGTGAACGTAATGAGTATTGTCGGTGCGTTGCACTGTTGCTAACATTAAGAGGATTTGGGCCGTAATACTTCAGCATGTTTTGCATTAAGTCTGAGGATTTTTGCTTCCCCCGAGGAGTCGAATATGTTTGGAGATAGCTTTTTGAGCAACTGTCTCTACCTATTTGGGATTGTATGGATGTGTTTTGATAACTGGAACAAATCAAATCTCAGGGTGATGGTTTGTTTTTCATTAAGGGAACATCTATAATACGCTGAAATGTGGAAGCGGAGAAAGAAAGTAGGGGAAAAACAAGGCAAGAGGCGGTTTTTCGTAATGAAATGACTCGAAAAAAAATAAAGAGAAGTAGCAAATCAGATTTCGACCGTTACCTTAAATACATGTTCTTTGGGTTTGGCTTGTGTACGTCTGTGGATTGGAGGCTCGGTTGCTTTTCCTGTTGGTAATAACGTAATGGCCACGTTTGTCTGCCTCGACAATATTTCATCTCAAACTCTGCCAGGATGAATATCTGGCTCTTCTACTAAAAGACAATGACAGAGGGGTGAGTCTGTGCGTGTGTGTCTGTGTGTGTGCGTGTGTGTGTGGCATGTGCACGTGCTCTTGTGTTTTGTATTGTGGTCTGGCCAAACCTAACTTGGCTCTGTTTGAACGAGCAGTATAAAGGCTCATACATTTTAATATATTGCCCCCGTGTCAAGCAAGAAGGAGCAAACACAATGCCACCGGGGAAAAGCTATTTAGTAATGACAATGAGCTTCAGAAGCACCACTTAGAAAAAAAAAACAAAAAAAAAAAAACGCAGCTCTGCTTACATGTATTTGTGTATACAAGAAGTATATGTGGGGGTGGTCCGGCTGCCAAGGTCGGCCTTCAGTTTCCACTTCCTCCCTTATTGTGATTTAAAAGTACAATGTGTAGCATGTGTTAAGAAATGCACATATATCAGAAAGTGGCTGTTTAGCTTCCAGTGTGTGAAAAGATATTTAATGTACCTACAAATTAGCACTGGTGGAAGGTATATATGCATGGATTACAAAAAACAAGCGAGATTGACTATGTACTATTTCGTTGATGCTGGACTACGTACTGAACATACAGACTTATATTCCATAAACCAAACAATGAGACGAGTGACTATAACTAAACAATGACTGAAACGCAAGAAATAATGAATAAATAAGATGGACAATGTACTGTTTACATTGTTACATTGTCCATCTTAGTTATTTTTATTATTTATATTGACTGTGTGTGTTGTCATATTTGCACTGCAGTTCCTCTCGGCTACATCAACTGTGCACTTTTCTATTTTCCATATTTATTTGGGTTATCAGCTGACAATTCTATGACATTT